>APFE031065191.1:151587-171807 GCA_000404065.3 Pinus taeda
AATTATATATAATATTTAAATAATTAAAAAAAAAAAATCAAATTCCACCTTAAGGCCAATTAGGAAATTTCACCTTCTCTGAGCCAAACTGGTGAATCTAAAGGTGACCTTGTCACAATGTCACTGGCTGAAACTGGAGAATATTCTCTGCATGTTGATTGGGCATCCAGACAACCTTATTCAAACTTTGACTTTGACTTTTCTTTTACCAAACTTTCAGAAGCTCTAACTTTTGCATACGATGGCGGTTTTTTAAACCATTCACGAAGTTGGAATCCTAATGACGAACTCTATCTGGTAATTTAGGTCTGAAGCAATTTCGAGCACTTTTATTTTTTTAGCTAAAATACTGATCCCTGATCAGAGATCATAGTAAAGCCTGTTATTACATGTTTATTGTGTTGGCCTAGTGATCCGAGATGGATTATGGTAAAGCCTGGCTTCTATTGATGAGGGTGAGGTGGTTTAGCCTCGAGATGCCCTGGTATGTGTCCCACATTCATGCTTGGAATAAGACACAAGGGTGAATGGCTAAAGAGAGGTTGTCTCAACCATTCTATGGTCAGGTGGAATGTGGTAGTCCTATACCAAGTCGCCTTTTGCATTCATTAATAAGAGTTTCTTTCCTTGGTATCTTATGTGTAAATGTACTAGTTTATATGTGGATTCTATGGTTGATGTATCCTTGATATTTCTGTTGTTTTTATGATGGTTATAAGCATGTATTATGACAGTGATGGTTTGTGATTCTAATCATTTTTTTAATCGTAAATGAATGAAAAATGTATTTATGGAATAATGGATGAAACTGCAACTAATGGGTTGAGGCACCAATGCTTCTTAGCAATTCTCAAATGAGTACGAGACCCCTATGCTTAAATATGTTGTTTACACTTGTAGATTACATATTTGTGATACGTTTGACGAAATTCTTGTCATGGCTAGTAGGGGTCCAGTCAAACCCTTGTTCAAGTAATTGCATTTGTATCATCATTATCTTGTTATATTTCTATTCTAAAGGTGTCATTTAATTCTCGGCAGTGACCTTGGCTCTGGGCCTAAAAATGTGGCTTAAATCTTAAGGACGCTGGCACAACACTAAGCAAAATATTACCTTGATGTTGGCATCCCATGTTGTGGGACTGTCTAGAGCCCTCTGGATGCTAACATGCCCATATCATGGGAGCGCTTGGCGGTTAATTGGTATAAAAACTCAGTGGGACCCAGGGGCTAGTTGCCAGAAATGTTGGGATGGTTCCTAGGAGCCCTAATGTTGATGTGGAAGGTCGGTATGTTGTGTTTTCTGTTGATTCCACTTCCTTAAGGTCACATAGGAGTTTGAATCCCATCATAGTAGCCTCTTGTCACATGTTTACCGAAGTTGGCTAGTTACTTGGGTATATGTGGGAGGATGGTCTTACATATGGCAACTCCAATGATCCCCAATTTAAAGAAGTTTAAAAGTTCACATTCTAGCCTCGTAGATCCTACTTTTTATCGTTATTTGGTTGGCTCATTGATGTATTTGGTGAATATTAGACTAGATATATGTTATGCAGTAAATGTTCTAAGTCATTTTTAGTTGCAGCGACGTCATGTTCATTGGATAGTTTCCAAGCATATTTTGAGGTTTTTGTGTGGGACTATTCATCATTGTCTAAAGTATGATGGAAAGGAGATCAAATTAACAGGTTTCGCATATTTATATTGGGGTGACAATGAGAAGGATGGAACAAGCACTATTGGTGGTTCTTTTAGTCTAGGATCCACTATGATTTCTTGGATGAGTCATAAACAAGATTTGGTTGCTTTGAGTAGTGTTGAAAAGAAATACGTTGTTGCTTGTGAAGTTGGAAAAGAAGTGGTTTGGTTAAGGAAACTTCTATCACATTTGTTTGGAGGGCCCTTGGATCCCACATTTATAAATTGTGATAATCAAAGAAACATCAAAATGTTTGAGGACCCCATGTTCCATGTTAGGGCTAAGTATATTAACAACAAGTATCACTACATAAGAAGTTTGGTTGAAGATGGGGTCATGAAGCTACAGTACATGCCAACAAATGAACAAGTAGCTGACGTGTTGATGAAATATCTTCCCAACAAGAACTTAGTTTATTTCAGGAGCATGCTCGGAACGGTGGGTATTTTTTATTTGGTTGAGAGGGAGAGATGAAGCACCATAAAATTTCCTGTATGATGGTACTTGGGAGGACATTGTGGCCTAGTTAGTATTGAGATCTCAATTGATGTCTAGATCTCAAAGGGAGGGTATTCATTGGAGCTCTGGTCTAGTATTGATACCTGGATCCCTGTGATGGTTAGTGTCAGGGCATGGAAGCCTAGATGGTATCATATTAGAAGGATATTAGGACTGTAACCTAATGGTACCTATAGAATGCCTAAATGACACCTTATTCCCTGTTGTGTGGATACCTTGGCAGTTAGGGTATCCGTAAAATTGTGTATGTTGTAACTCTTCAATGAACAATGTCAATATGAGTACATCCTTGTGCCTATTAATTATGAATACCTCCCTAATTAGGAGGGAGTGTTGAAAATTTAACTACGGTCGGTCTTCATAATTTCTATTGTATTTTATCATCATGCATTTATCGCAAAATTGAAAAAGAAGAAAAATAAAATTATTTTCAGGCATGGGTTTTATGCTCATTCTATTTATTTACTAGGTCAAAGCTTCCATTGTAGGCTTCTAGGGTTTCTCTTGATTCATAAGAGCCATTGTCATATTTATTAGACCCTTTTCAGGATTTTTTATCATGTAAAGAAAATCATTTTTGAGTCAAAATAGTCATTTTCCACCTCCTCGCCAAGTCAGCCCTCTCTTGAAGTAGTCGGACCAAATTGGGGCTATTTGACCCTATGGGAGTAGTATAAATAGAAGAGGAGCTCAACCTATATGGAATCCATCATCCACAAGTTAAAACTGTGGTACAGGAATAAGAAAATATGAGAGAAGTCAAGGACTCGAAGAAAGAATAAATAAAAGGAAAACTAAATCGAATTTTTTAGGGAATATCTCTCTCACTTGTGATTTTTCTAGGGTTTCTAGGCAATTTCTAGGGGTCAAAATTTCTATAGTAACTACAAGTCTGAAATTTTGAGTTGCAGGGGGCTAAAAATCTAGATTGAAGCAGTTTTGAAGGAATTTACTCTCGTTGACTTTGACAGAATATATATACTAGGAAGGAGGGTTGACTTAACAATTGGAGGAAGTATTTGTATAGGTCTAAAGGTCTTGGATTGTTTCATTTTGACATGGTTCAATTATTGAATAAGAGTTTGATTGGGTTTTCCCTTAGAGAGGGGTTTTTCCCTGGCTGAGTGTCTACATCTTGTGTGTCTTTTTCTTGTGATCTTCATAAAATATTTATCTGGTAATTGCTTCATTAAAGACAATATAATAAAGAATCCAACACATATCACAAGTAGTTATCAATAAAATAGGAATAAAAACCCTAATAAATACATTCATTGATTTCTTAACACCTCCTTTTTTCATAACACAACCCCAATAGCTATATTATAAGCATCGATAGAGATATGGAAAGGAAGGGATCAATTAGTTCCTTGCAAAATAGGGGTTGTAGACAATTTTTCTTTAAATATTTGAAAGCTAATTGACATTTATCAGTCCAACAGAATTTTGCATCTTTAGTTAGTAAAAAAAAATGGGGTGATGCTACCTTAGTAAAATTTTCTATAAACTTATTGTAGCACCCCACATACCCCAAGAAACTACAAACATCATTTTGAGAAATCATAGTTGGAATATTGTAGATAACCTCTATTTTGGTAGGGTCTAATTTTATCCCTTCATAAGACACGTGATGTCCTAACACTATGTCCCCAGTAAGAAGCATTTGACATTTTTCATTGTTGAGGGCAAGGTTAGTTTCCTTGCACCAGACTAAAACATTTTTAAGATTACTTACAACCTCCTCAAATGTATTTCCATATACAGTGAAATCATCCATGTAGTTTTCATTACATTCATTGTTTAGGTAAGTAAACATAATGAGAACAACTTTCGAAAATGTAGCAAGAGAATTACATAAGCCAAATGAAAGAAATTAGTAAGCGTATGTTTCCTAAGGGCATGTGAATGCCATCTTTTCTTGGTCTTCAGAGGTAAACAAAATTTGGTTATAACCACTCAATCCAATAAAAGAGAAAAAATTCAAAAATTTCTTCCTAGCTAGGGTTTCAAGGACCTAATTAATGAATGGTAAATGAAAATAGTCCTTCAATGTGGCCTTGTTTAAGTCTCAATAGTCTATGCACAATTGCAACATACCATTGTATTTAGGAACAATCACTGAAGGTGAAACCAATTGACTATAAAAAATAGGATAGATTAAGACCACACTAAGTAATTTTTGAAGTTCTTCTTTAACCAAATCTTTAAGGGAGAGATTCATCCTCCTTTTGGTTTGTTAGAATGGTCGGGTGTCTTCGTTAATGTAGATATGATGGGTACATAAGTTTAGATCAACTCCCTTCATATCATTGTAGACCCATGTGAAAGCATCATTATATTTCCGTAACATTTCAATGTTTTTTTTGTTGAGCAAATTCTAATCCACTATTAATATTTAAAGTTTTTCCTAGTTAAATTTCAACAAGATGAGAATGTTCTTCAAAAAAAATAGCTACTTGTGCTATATTATCCCTATGCTGAATTAATTTAATAGGTGAATAGTTTTCTTGAGAGTGTTATTCAAGAGTTGTGTAAGAGGTAAATGAATAGGCATATGAAGTTAGGTTATGAAGGTACAAATCACATCAAATTCAATATTCTTCTTCATAATTGAGGCTTTTTCAAGAGTAAGGATGGTTTGAAGTCCCCCTTCATCAATGTCTTCAAGCTAGAAGGGAGTTTTGGTCTTGGAAAGGGGTAAAGAGTCAATCTCTTGGTAGAGTTACCAGAGAAATGGTCATATCCCCATATCTACAATTTTTGTATGCATCATATGTAGCCAACCATGGTCTTCCTAAAATTAAAGGATATCCTACAAGATTAGTTTTAGGTTTCAAAATCATAAATTCAACAGGTTATTTCCATGAATATATAGAAATGACTATATCTTCCAAGATATCTTTTGGCTTTACAGTGGATCAATCAACTAGTTGAAGTATTGTTGGGGTTGGTCGAATTGCTAATAGTTGGAGATTTTTTATGGTTCCTTAGTCATAATATTAATAGCTACCCCAAAATCTATTGAAGTATTAAGGATGGGTATGTTGAGTGTTTGAAGATTTATGTGGTGAGAATCTTGAGTATCTTGAGTATTCGAAATTAGATCCATAGTAGAAAATGAGGATTTCATTTTGAGAAGAAAATGAATATGAAGCATGATGAAATAGAGGTGCATGTGGAATGGTGTGAAGAAGTGGAGGAGCGCACGAGCCGGTGAGCTAGGGTTGTGAGATTCATAGGCAGTTCTACATGGAGGGATGCAAGGGAGGGAGCTCCACTCCCTCCTTTAAGCAGATAGTGGCTGGCAAATGCAAGAAACCAATTGAGGAGGACAAAGATCCTTCTGAAGATGTAAGGCAGAGAGATAAAGAAGAGGGGCAGAATGGCGCCAAAACTAGGGAAAGCAAATACACTAAAGAAACGAGGAAGAAGACAAAAAATAGAATATAAAAGGCAAAGCACCAAAGGGACCATGCAAGCCCAAAAGCTCAATCGCGCCCCGAGTAGTGTTGAATGACTCTGCGTTGCGGGCACATAGGGACCACATGAAGACGTATGCAATAATTTGTAAATTCATGGGCTTATGGCCCACTGAAAAAGCTTTACAAACATAGATAAAATATAACTAGAAACCAAAAGGTAGCGTAGAACTTCACCTGGGATCAAAAGGATTCTTTACTGTAGTTTTTGCAAACATTGAAGACAAGGACAGAGTGTTTGAAGGAGGACCATACTTTTACGCAGCTGCAAGCCTATATATGCGACCATGGATGATGAATTTTGTCCCAAAACACGAAACTTTCACCTTGGTCCTGGTCTGGGTAAGACTCTACTCTGTACCTTTGGATTATTGGCAACTGGAATCCTTATCTGCCATAGGAAATAAGCTAGGGCATTTTGTCAAAGCCTCTGAGGCCACTAGAAAAGGAAAATACACATCCTTTGCAAGGATATGTGTGGAGATGGATCTCTCTGGAGCCCTATTGGATGAGGAAATATTGGAAGTATTGGATGAAGAATGGGTACAAATAGTGGATTAAGAACACATCCCTTTCAGATGTCGTAAATTCCATGAGCATGGTCACCTATTCAGAGATTTCCCTCTCAGTAAAACAGGAAACATAAGTAAAACTAACACCATGAAAGATTCAGAAAGCTTTCACAAGGTGGTCCAGAAAGGAAAAGGGCACAAAAGGGGACTGAAACTACCTCAGACAGACAAGCAGCAGACCAGTCAAAATAGGTTTCAAACCCTGGTAGAGGAAGAATTGACGAGACAATCAGATCAGGTCCAGGGAGGCAGCCTAGTGGAGGAAGAGAAAGAAGACAATGAGGAGTGAACACAAAATAGAAAAAAATAGAAAGAAGACATGATGAGTGATGTGGAACTAGAAATGGATCAGGAAATGACCCAGAGCAACATGGAGATGGAGGATCATGAACTACAGGAAATTTTGGAGAAAGAGAATCTAGATCTAGAAGGCTTCTTGAAACAAGGAACCAAAGAGGGAGTGGATTCGTTACCTCAAGAGGAGTTCTACAGAGTACAACAGTTGTTCATCTAGAAAACGCAGAAAAAAGGATTCGAAAAGCTAAGGAAGAATGAAAAACAAGGTAATGAAGGAGTGAAAGCTATGAAAGCCACACCAGGATTAGCACCAAGAATCCCAGGAAAGAAAAGAGGCCAGAAAAAATAGAACGAGCTGTTGATTGAATGTGGGAAGCTAATGATAGATTCAGGTAAGATGAAAGACCTATCCAGTTACTCCTTTAAAATTCTTTGATAATGAAGTTCACTTCTTGGAATATAAGATTTCTAGGTAGTAAAAGAAAACAAACATTATTAAGTAACAGAATGAAACAAGCGGCCCCGGATGTGATCTTCATTCAGGAAACTAAATCTTCCATTCAAAAAATAAAATAGATTCACAGTAAATGGCTCAATAGATTTGATTTTTTGGAAGTCAAAGCAAAGAATACAGTTGGAGGAATTCTCATGCTTTGGAACCCCCAAAAGATTGACGTGATATATGCAGAAGCATCTAGAGATTATATTTTATTGGTCATTCGGCCAGTGGGAGATAAGGAAATGTACTTGGTTATGAATGTGTACGGCCCCCAAAGGATGGAGGGTAAACTCTTGTTTCTTGATTCACTGCAGAAGCTGAGGGAACGTCATGCAAAAATCCCCTGGATCCTGGGGGGTGATTTCAATATGATAAAGACGTTGTCAGAAAAAAAAGGAGGAACTAGAATTCTAACCAAAGATTCTTGTGCTTTTCAAACCTTCATAGATAGTATGAAGCTCGTGGATATCACTATGAATAATGGTACCTTTACTTGGAACAATAAAAGAGGAGGAGAGTCTCAAGTGGCCTCCAAACTGGACAGATTTATAATTTCAGAAGATCTTATGATCAAGGACAAGGACATAGTTGCGAGTTTTCTTCCCTTTGGAGGCTTGGATCATTGGCCAGTTCAACTGGACATTCAGGGTATTAGCAAACCTAACAATAGACCTTTGAAATTTGAGAATATCTGGCTCTCCCACCCAGACTTCTATAACAACATTGCTATCTAGTGGACAGAAGATTTGGATATTCAAGGCACAAGAATGTTCCTTCTTCAAAAAATACTCAAACACATTAAAATCTGGCTTAAGGAGTGGAATAAGAAGGAATATGGCAACATTTTTGAAGGAAAAAAATTATGGAAGGAAAAATGCAGAAACTCAACCAAACCCTGATTACAAAGGGTTTTGATAAGGAGCAAAATGAACTGGCAACTAAATATCATCAAGACTAGGAGAACTTATGTAAGCAAGAGGAAATTTTTTGGAGGCAGAAATCCAGAGTGCAATGGCTAAAAGAAGGAAATCGCAACACCAAATTCTTCCACAGATCCACTATGGTGAACAGAGCTCACAACAAGATTTATACTATTAAGGACAAGAAAGGTAACATGCTCAGGACGCATGAAGAAATCGAAACTATGCTAGTTCATCACTTTCGAGGCATTGCTCAGGAAACCTGCACTAACATAGATCAATCTATCAGGGAGATTTCTAGGCATATACCTAAGCTAGTATCCAAAGAAGAAAATTTCAACCTCAATAGACCAGTGTCAGAAGAGGAGGTCAGGGAGGTCCTTAAAGAGATGCAAAATTGCAAGGCACCAGGTCCAGATGGGTTCAATGTAGAATTCTTCAAAGCCTGTTGGAATATAGTAAAACGGGACATTCTAAACATGGTGGAAGACTAAAGGAGGGATAAAACTATCCTAAAGGTGCTTAATACCACCTTTATCGCCCTGATCCCTAAACAAGATGTGGCCCTAACTCCTGAAAGGTTCAGAGCCATTGCCTTGTGAAATATTGTCTATAAAATTATCTCCAAAGTGGTTTCCAATAGACTCAAACCCCTTCTTCCTACCCTGGTGGCAGCGGAACAATCAGGATATGTGGAAGGCAGAAAAATCCTCGACAACATCATTCAAGTTCATGAGGTGGTTCACTCATTGACAAACAATAAGAAAGCTGGTATGATCATGAAACTGGACATAGCTAAAGCCTATGATAAGCTAAACTGGACATACATCAGAAAATTTCTTGCTGCTTTTAGGTTTGATCATAACTAGATCAGATGGGCTATGGCCCTAGTTACTTCACCCAGCTTTTCAATCCTGGTTAACGGTTCACCCTCGGAGACTTTCACTCCTTCAAGAGGCTTAAGGCAGGGAGATCCACTCTCTCCCTTTCTTTTTATACTCATGATGGAAGGGTTGGGATGAAAAATCAGACATGCCAAGGTAGTGGGTATGGTCAAAGGTCTCCAACTTTCTGAAGAGGGTCGTGCTTTAACACATCAACAATTTGTGGATGATACCATGCTATAAGGGATCCCCACGGTCAAGGAAGCTCTTGCCTATAAGAAAATCCTGAAATAATTTGCCATCGCTTCAAGTTTGGAGGTAAATCTCTCTAAATCTAAAATTGTTTTCTTTAATACTCACATTGCTATTCAAAGAAATATAGCAAGAATTTTGGGCTTCCAAAGGGAGCTCCTCCACTCGAAATATTTGGGAGTTCCTCTCACTGCCAAACCCTTACACAAGAGCATATGGGAACCTTTTATTAACAAATTGTAAGACAAGGTCAGGAAATGGACCTTTAGATCTCTAAATTTGGCTTGTAGGTTAGTGCTAACCAAAGCTATCCTTCAATCCATCCCTGTCTTTATGCTATCTGTTCTCCCATCTCCTCAAAGTGTCCTACATTAGCTCAGATCCATTCAGAGAGACTTCCTTTGGGGTAAGGGGTAGGATCGTAATAAATGGGCCTTGGTATCTTGGGATAAGATCTCCAAACCTAAGAGCTTTGGTGGGCTAGGTTTGGATGACCCTGACTTACTCAACAAGGTTCTAGGTGCCAAATTATGGTGGCGATGGGTTAAAGAGCCAGAGGCGCATTGGGAAATCATTTGGAAAGAAAATTATGCCAACACCTGGCGTAACCATGATCTAATAAGAATTTCAGGTCACAGAAAGGGCTTGCACATTTGGAACAAAGCTTGGGATAACCGGAGTTTTGTCCAAGGAAACAGCTTCTGGGAAATCAAAGAAGGAAATCTCAGCCTGTTCTGGGAGGACAGATGGCAACAAGAACCTATTTTATTAAACGAAGACCTAAGGGATCTCAAGGAAAACACTGATAGAAATAGAATTTCTAAGGTGAAAGACTTTTGGGAGCAAACCAAAAACAATGATAAATGGAGAATCTGGAGGAATTTTGATTTTAGGGATAACAACACCCTGAAGGCTAAAGAAAAAACTCTTAAGGAAATGTTAGATCAGAGGAAGATTCTGAAATCTGAGGGCCATGATTAGCTGACATGGGGCAACAATAGTGAGGGGGTTTTTAACCTCAAGGAAGCCAAGCTCATTCTCCTTGACCTTAATTCTCAATTTCCAAACAAAACCTGGACTGGATGAAAATTAAACTTTTCATGTGGCTAGTTCAGCACAGGAAAATTCTGACCTGGGACAATATTAGGAAGAGGGGCATTTTGGGACCTTCCAGATGCCAGCTTTGTGAAGCTCAAGAGGAAACTATGGAGCACCTTCTCAACAGTTGTATGTTCTCCTCTAGTCTGTGGGACTCTTTTGCCTTTATTTTCCATTAGACAGATAGAGACAAAAATAACATCTGCAACACCCTAACCAACTGGAGGAGATATTTTTCAGACAATGAAGTTCTTGCCACTAATTGGGCCCTCTTTCCGAGTTTCATTGTTTGGAATGTTTGGAAAGAGAGGAACAACCGAATCTCCAAAGACGAAAAGAGAACTTCCCATTACATTTTTGAGCTGATCTTAAAACAGCTCAAGGAAACGGTTAGTACCATAGTGCGAAATCTCCCCAAGAACCCTCCTTCGACTACTAACCTAAGAATTCTCTGTGAACTGGGCCTGCAAGGCATCTCTCCTCAGGGTCTGGATAGAAATATTATCTCCCTGAGGGATGCAAATGATTTTTGGCATCCTCCTCCAAAGGGTTATCTGAAATACAACATCGATGGAGCTTCAAAAGGCAACTCGGGTACAGTTGGTTATGGAGGGGTACTTAGAGATGAGAATGGTAGTGTCCTCTTCATCTTCCACTGTCATTTGGGACATGCTACTAATAAATTGGAGGAATTGATGGATATGGAGCAATGTTTGGATTTCCTGAGTCAGGAAAACAGGCAAAATGTGATAGTGGAGGTTGACTCTGAACTTATTATCAATTCAGTCAAGAAAATCAGCGGGGGTACTAAGCCAGAAAAAGTCTCAAAAAATTGGAGACTAATTCAGGGCTTTTAGTGGATTCAACACCACCTTAAAAGCCTCCGTACAGTAGGCTTTAATCATGTCCACAGGTCGGCGAATAAATTGGCAGATTTGCTAGCCAACCAAGGGGTTATCAGCACAGAGAATAGAGTGGCATCAAAATGGCATGAGCTGCCTTAGAGCAGGTTAAAGGCGGTTTTACAGGAACATGCAGAAAATGATAAGTTGGAGTTTAGGGACAGAGCCTTGGATCAGGATTCAAATTGAATTTACCTTTGCATTTAACACCTGCATGTGTCATCAATATCTGATAAACGGTTTTGTGGCGTGGAGAAAACCTTATCTGGTCGCTCATATTCCCAGAGTAAGCAAGAGGAAGATCTCTGTTTATCATGGGGAATGAAACGAGTCCCTCAGGTCTTCGTTTAGTGACAAGCCTCTCATCTTTTCAGGGTTCAAGGTTTAGGTGAGGGAGATCCACATGTGCAGGAAGAGCCCTATTTTTTTCAAGATGCCAGATTTGTAAGAAATCGGGGTCTCGGCATGGAATACCGCCTCCGAGGCAATTTCTGGCTGATTGCATTGCTTTCAATTGGGAAGCAGTTTTGGAGATTTCGTAGTGATGCCATTCACCCTCCAACACGTGGTAGGGAGAGGGTTCCAAAAACCGCCCTTCCCCATACACTAATGTCAGATCATCTTGTCTGGTGCGATATCAATCTCATCTATTGGATTTAGTTAATGGGGATCAACGGTTGAGTCAGATCTTGCAACTTGAAGGGCAGGACCATTAATCTTCGGTCTTTTTAATTGAGCGTTTTCTTCCTCGGCCGTCGATCTTAGTGCTTTTTTTGGACGGCTCAAATGGTTTGGGCTTTTCCAACAGCGGTGAAGCGAGAAACTTCACGGGCTTTCCGGGAGCCAGGTTACATTTTTGTTTGTTTTTCCTTGGGTTTAGGTTTTCTTTGTAAGGCTAAAAGGTTTTGACCTGGGTGTCATGGGCTCCACACTTGTAAACATTGTACACTATTTTTTTGGTTTAATGAAATAGAAGGATCCACACTTGCTTTAGCAAAAATAAATTAGATCCATAGTAGTCATTTTTTGTCAAAATTTCAAGTCTATAACAAGACACAATGTCAGGTTATTAATGTTGATGCTCACAACTCAACTTCCAAGGGCTATATATTTGGCTACAAAAATTTTCCACAACATTAGGTCACTTAATTTTCTGATTACTTTAAAAGTTTTGGGATCCTTCTTTTTCCTCCCTACCTTATTGAGATAGATCTCCCTAACATCCTTTGGGTAAATTGGAACATCGTTTATGGCTTGGAATAATGGGGTTTTGATGCAAACTTGTTTTAGTTCCCTATAAAGTCAAACTATGGTTGTAAGGAAGGCTTTTCTAGGCATGGCCTTTCTAGATATGGGGGAACCAACTTCTTTTCTAGTGCAGGTTCAAGGTGGACACTTATTATTGGAATCATATGATATTACAAGATATTCCTCATCCTTCTATTCTTGAATCATAGGAAAATTTGAAGCATTGATTCCTTTCCATGATCATAAGTGGATGTCTTGACAATCAATAGAAGTAATGGCATATGTAGAAAATTGGGTAGTTCAAAATTGTAGGTGGGTTACACTACTTTATTATTTAGGTTAGGTATGGATTGGGAAGGTAGTTGAAGTATTTGAGGAGTTTTAAATGGTTGATTAGATGGTAGCTGAAGTTGTTGTGGATGTGCTTGAGGAGGAGAGTATTATAGAGTTTGTGGTGGCATGTTCCCAAAGGGGGAAGTACCTCTCCAACCTGGGACCCAATTTTGATTTTGTATTTGAGTAGGCCACTATGGCCATGGCATTGGAGGGTACCATCTCAGTGCCAAAGAAAAATATTGCGAACAATCAGTTGTTGAACCAAATGATCAAGGGGGCCATGGTTTCTTTCAAGCCAAAAAACAAATTTGTTTAGTTTTCTTATTAGCTTCTTTAAATTTTTCCTTAAGCCCAGGTAAGGAAGGACAATCCTGAGTGGCATGTTTTTTTCCACAAATGCTACATGTATCAACACCATTTAAAGGAAATTCTTGAAGAAGATGTTTCTTTCAACATTTAGAATAGAATATAGCTAAGGCCAACTCAATTTCTTCCTTCTTCTTTTTTACTTGTAGGGTGTCTAATTGGGAGCTAAATGTACCGAGGATATAAATTTTGAAATTGTCTAATAATTTTCCTAGCGTAGCTTTGGTCACCCCTGTCCCACTTGACCTACTAATCCTATAGATTATATCTCAAGAGTTCTTCCATATTTATAGCTCCCTCTAGAGTGTCTCTGATAGAAATCACAAATCTCCTCATACGTTAATAAAGAAATATCTCCTCTCATGAGGTTTAATGTATCGATACAATCGTCTCGTATTCCTTTAAGAAAGAGGATGATCAGGGCTTCCTAATCTAGGGTGTTTTATTTTTTCACCAGTAGAAAATGATGAAATTAGTGACTAGGTGACTAAAAACATTAGTCACTGCAATTATTTCAAGTGAATTACTACTAAATTTGAGCAATTTTAAGTGATCGAACTAAAAATGACTAACTTAAACAACTAATTTAGTCTAGGGATAAAATATACGACTAGATAGTAAGTGACTAAACTAAAAGTGACTAGTTTAAATGACTAATTTATTTTAGGATTAAAATATATGACTAGATAATAAGGGACAAAATTAATAGTGATTAACATAAATGACTATTATAGTACACGAATAAAAATATGATCAAATAACAAGTACAACAAGGATATGAACTAGTAATTTATGTTAGTAATTTTTAATTGTGTCACTCTAGAAATGGAAAATTTCAATTTTGATACCAAAGTGTTACATTTCACTACAAGGGTCTCTGAATCCATGTGTAGTGTTAAAATTTAGAGACAAAGGCGTCTTTGAGTCCATCTGCAATGTAAAAATTTAGAGACACACATCTACAATGTTAAAATTTAGGTAGATGGATTCAATGACCCCCTTAAAGGCATCCATGAATCCATCTATAATGCTAAAATTATAACTCTTTTATACAATCACTACTAAACCAACACAGAAATTGTTATTAAAATGATTAACCACAACACATATTAACATACTCAATATCCTTGCCATAAATAGACTCAATGACTATCATGACCACCATATTTTCACTCTAATTTAGTTTTTAACAATTCAATATATAAATATACATAGAATGAGAAAATGTGTGTATCAATGTGGAATAAACTCTTGAACCTAGGAAATTGGTTCTTTTTTACTATTAACACGGGGTGTTAGTGAAACTATAACAAATGCCTATTTGTTTCCTTCCCTCCATATTTTTTTCTGATCACAAATTTATTTTATTTTTAATTTTAAATTTCCCTCTACACATTTACATTTATTCTTCATTTTAAATTCCCCTCTACACATTTACGTTTATTTTTCATTTTAAATTTCTCTCTACACATATGAGGTCTAGGTCGGTCACTGCCATAAAGAGTTTGGTGGGCTATTTAGACAATAAGGGATAGACAAATATCTATACATACACTATGTGATACTTCGGTAACGTGGCTTTGAGATGGGGCACAAAGCCTAGCCGGGTCGGACAGGGAAAGAAGGTAAGCATAAGAAATGGAGGAGGACATAGATAACAACATACAACAAGATAAGGAAGGATGCAATCCTTGGGCTAGGAATTTAGTGTAAGAGAATATTTATAAGCAAAACCAATTAAATAGGGAACCAATTAGAGAGAAAAACCATGATGAAACTAACATACAACTTGTGCACCAAAAAAAAAAAAAAATGACACTATAATAGTCTTGATCTGGGAATAAATTGATGCAAGATCAAATGAATAAACTACACATCCCAGAGAGGTGGTCCTTCCTAGGCCCTGGTCTTCATGGATCCTACATTGATTCCAGATATTCATTCATGGACTCTAATTCATGGAAGGCTCCTCCTAGACTGATCTGAGGGGCTGGGGTTCTATCAATATGATGGAAGTCGAGAGTTTGTGGAAGTGAAGGAATTCTCTGTAATCGATGGCATTATGTGTGGACAAACTTTACCTATGAAATAGGTGCCAATATGTTATTATGAAAACTTTAACTAGAGCCTTCTTCAAGCTGTTCCCTTGTTGTAGAAGTTCCCCTCCTCTTATTGTGTCTCTTCCCTCCAGAGAGCTTCTCTTGGGCAAGGTACTCCCCTTTCACATTCACTTTTCTTCCACTCTCTAATTTTTTTTCCATTTCATAATATCAACATGGATTCTCAACGTGATTGGATGTATATTATTGTCTAATAAATGAGGCGTACATATTCATCATAACTGCAAATTCCATAACCATTGTCATGGTCCTATACCCACACTGCAAATTCATTACCTCATGCATGTAGACATTTAGCATGAAAAGGAACTTCTCTACTCATGTCCATAGCTCCCACCACTACCTTACACACTAGGAATTTTACTATTGTAGCTTCTTTGATAGAGGAAAACAATGGCTTTAGAAAACTTATTTGTAGATTTGTGCATAATGATTTCCTTCCATAATCAGGGTTAACGAATCTATCTACTAACCTAATACCATTTGTGAATTTTAATTTTTGAGCCTTGGACACCACTATATAATAGTGATTTTATTTAGTTGAATATAGAATGGGAGAACATATAAGGAGCCCTCGCCTGTATATTGCAAAAAATAAAGCCATCTTATATCGTTCATTCACACTATGTTCCTAAGATGGTGTTGTACTGATCACTAGCCTATTAAATTCATTCAATGTTAGTATGTCATTGTTATGACCAAAGGGTGGAAGGAGACTATCTCATAAACAACATGGCTCGACATTATAGACAAGTATTTGTTGGCAAGTATTGTCACAAATAAGAAACACAAAAACACATTATACTCCATTTTTTTCTCTCAAGAAATGGCCTTTGGTTCTATATATCATTTGGCACAAGAATTTTCAATTTTTTGTTTTGATTCATCCTAAAACTATGAATGTACTGGGAACAAGTACCAAGTGGTCATTTCTAATCTTGAACACATGTTTTCAAGGCTTTATATATATATTGTTAATTCAATATTGAGCAAGTGGTTCTATGATTCTGGATTGAATGACTATTTTACATTAATCCTCTATATTTATGATTGGTATTTGGCAAAGACATCAAGATTTCTGATGTCCTTTTTACTATGATGTTAGAGTTAGGTTCATATGCCTTTATTGGGAATTGAGGGGTTTCCTAACCTCTTAATTCCTCCATCTCGACTGAAGATGTCTAGCTCTTGGAGGTTTTAGGGCATGAACTTAAGATCTTATGAAGACTTCCTCTAGCAAATTCCATCATATATATCACTTCCTTCTTTCCTTTTGTCCCTTCTGTAGTTCTGCTAGTGGCGGTAGGTGATAGGATGAGACTTAGTATAATTATGTCATTAGATTTGTGAAACCATGGACTTCCTCTCCCTCTTTAGCTATCATACCAACCCCCATGAATCTTAAGGAATTTGAGTTCCTGATCTCAACAGTGAGTACAAGATAGTTGCTCCTGCCCCCACCCCCTGGGGTCTATCATCATCAGGTTCTTTTTGGTGTCCTAGATTGTTAGAAGATTATCAGCAAATTGTTCTATATTTCCTTGCAGGGTTTTATTATTTCAACCTCTCAGACCTGGACTCCCTCTTGAGGAAATTCACAAATAGTGTATTGAATCATTTTCCACTATCAATGATCCTACAAGTACATTTCCATTCTCTTCCTCCTTGATGTCTGCCTCTATCTCTGTTATGGGTGGAGGGCTTCCCCCTTCCCCCTCTCATTCCTCTCCTACTTTTGGTGATGTGTAGCATTTTATTTTGTTATTTTCACGGCCATGTTTAGTAGTTTAGTTTATGTTATTTTATATTTGACCTCTTTGAGATTAACTTATAGGAGTTTCTCTGACACTCCTACCATCTATCATCGTTGATTATACCATTGCATCCCATTGACCTACCCTTTTGGTCATTCATGGACATTAATAAAATTATCTTATATCATCTTTAATGCCAATAAATTATTTTTTGTTTATGTATTCCAACAGAATCCCAAAATACTCTAACAACTTCCTAAACTTAATTCCAAGGTATAACCTAATAACTTCTTGAATGGGATTCTTAGGTATATCCTAGCAATTTCCTAAAACTAGATTCTGAAGAATAACCTAACAACTTCTTGGAAATGCAAACTAACAACTATTGGAATTAATAGATTGTACTTTTAGTTGGTGAGTTGATATTGTGGGGAATATATATCCCTATAATTTGGGTGTCATGTGCCAATCTGACTATTGTTTGGGAATTCCACCCTAGAGTTGGTGTGTTGTAGAATTAAGAAGAATTTTGCAGCTTCCCTAAGTAAGTGATTATGGAGATTTTGCAACCGTCTTTAATCATTCTCCGTAAGAAATTTTGTGGTAGGTGTTAATTCTACACAAAATGTTGATGAACACTGGTAACCTTCAACATATCATAATTGGCGAGAACTAAGACATTTCATTCAAAATCTTTAGATATTGTCAAACACATTAATTTGTAATGAATTACCTATTTAAAACCAAATTTCTATAATAAGGTGGTTAAGAAATCTAGAAAATTGGATGTGTTAGGTTTTTTATACTCATGAAAATTGCAGTGGAAGATGAGAAAACAAAGACATTTATGAGTTTTAAAATCAACCCCAAACTGAAGTAATTGTACACCCTTGTGCAATAAAGTCATCCATGTCATTCTTATCTAATTTCCATGAAATCATAAATTTCAAATGGGTTTGTGCAATTTTTTTTATGATAGCCCATGATTGATTCAATTTAATCCAATTGTTCGCGTTCACTTTCTACATTTATTAGACCAGTGCTTTTCCAGTTCAAAATGGGATAGCATAGCAAGGGAAATTTGAATCCAAGTCCTATCCCATGTATTTCAAGATGCATTACAAAGCTAGTGTAAATGTGAGCCCTGAATATAGTTGGTTTGAGATTTGGAATTGAGTTGGGTTCCCTTCTCTTCAATTCTTATGTAAGTTCATTCCTTCTCATTTGGGAATTCATAGCATGGTCACTTCAAGTACCAACAAAGGATTTGAAATGCTCTAATCATTGTTGTTATTCAATTACCCATTGGATCTGAGAATGTGAAGGGTTTCATTAATGCTCATAGATAGCCTTTGATGGGGCATCATCTCTGCTCAGACAAGCAACTTAACCTTGGATTTGTAATCGTTATAAGCCCACAATTCTTCAAACTTTTGAATTTCATTCTGCATAGTAGAGATAAATTCCTTAAAATACCATCCTCCATTCACCACCAAAAACATGTAAGAGCTATTTGTTTTGTCAAATACAACTACGATCTTATATAAGTGAAAATAAAATATTTGTATCCATTATTTTCTACAAAGGAAAATTTAATCATTTTTTTAAATTTTAAGCTTTAATTTTTCTTTACAAACCCCTCCCTAATAGAGATATCATAAACTTGCGAATTAGAATTTTATATGTAGCAGAATTGATATGGAATGCCACCATCGGATCTTCTGTCGGTTGATAGCGCCAAGATATGTTCGATTTTTGGCTTAATGTGTTCCACCCCACCTTCAGTATTCTTCCACATAGAGAGGAGTACATGCACCTTAGGTCTCTGGTGAAAAATCCATTTTTTTTTTTACAGCTACCCTTGTATGTTTAGGCTTTAATCTTTGTGCTACATTAAATTACTATTTGTAGGGATGGCATTGGCATTTGATGAGCTCAGGAGGCCATTTATCATAATAAAGGAGCAAGGGCAGAAGACTCGAATAAGAATCTTAGATGCTCAGAAGGCCAACATTGTGGTTTCTAGGGTGATTATGAGAATCCTCCACACCTCACTCAGCCCCAAGGGAATGGACAAGATGCTCTAAAGCCCCGACCATAGAAAAACAAATGTAAAAAAATCAATAGGAAAGATGGATGTATGTTATACATTTGAACTTTGGAGGATTATCAATTGGAGGCAAAGCTAAGGCACAAGCCCAATGAAACTTAGACATGAAAATTTACATAGCCTATAGTTCCTAGATATTTAAGGGTTTTGGTTATTAAGAATTTATGCAAAGACATGGTTTGACAGATTATGTACAGTGATAGTTTCAACAACCTTTTAAATGAGGTAGAATTGAGGAAGTCTAGGTCGTCAAATGTGCAACTTTAGGCATTTTTCCGCACTTCCTCATATTCAAGAAGTTAATTATTAAAGATTTTCTTTAATGATTGCTACCTTCGCCACCACTAACACTACCACAAGTCCTCACAATCCCAACAAATCCTTCAAGGTATGCATTTCTTTTCCCCGTTATTTCCTCTTGTAAATATCATGTCACAACCTCCAGAAATATGCCTAATGTACAATTCCATGGTTTTGAGCCTATTATAAGCTATCCCTATTACATTCAAATTCTGCACCATGTTTTAGTGCAATTGAATTAGGCTGGCTTTTCTTTCTCAAGGTCAATTGGTCCCTACCTCAAGGTGCTCTAAAGCCACTCTAAGGTGCTAGGTAAAGCCTTTTGGAATGGAACTAGGTCAATGGTGTCAACCTCCCACTCCACAGGCCTTAAGGGGAACATTGAGGTGGGATTGGGTATGTAATATGAAATATGCGCCATAATTTTAACTCCTACCTCCATGTACCCTCATGATTGTTTGGTAAGGCATTCATGAATGTAACTTTGGCCAATGGTGTTGAGCTCTTTGCTTCGCAAGCTTCAAGGAGAAGTTAAAATTAAGGAGTGGGATTGGTATTGTAATATATGCACTTGGTATTCATCTCTATGTGTCATAAGTTCAAAATCTACCTCCAAGTGCCCCCCAAATGCCTGGTAAAGCCCTTGGGAATGAAACCATGGCCAATGATTTAAAACCATTTATTCCTAAATCTTAATGAGAACATGAGTTGGGTTTGGTTTGTAATATGAGCACTAAACATTCATCTCTAGGAGCCACAAGTCCAACCCCTACCTCCATGTTCCCCATGGATATTTTGGCATAACAATAAAGGGCCATCAACCCCAAGCCCATTTGGCTTCTTGGCATTCATATTTTATATA
>APFE031065195.1:0-42995 GCA_000404065.3 Pinus taeda
AAATCTGAAAGTGCATCTTTATTGGGTATAAGGATGGTTTAAAGGGCTATAAGCTTTGGAACCCAGTAACAAGGAAGGTTGTGTACAGTCGAGATGTGGTGTTCAGAGAGGTGAAAGATGTTATTAAACATGAAGTCCAACCAAAGGAACCTGTGAAGATAGAGTTGAACTAAAGGAGGAAGAATCATACTCTGTAGCAGAGGAGGAATCAGAAGATGAAGAGCCACAAACTCCGACTGTGAGAAGATCAGCTCGAGAAAGAAGGCAGCCAGAAAGGTATAGTCCATCTGCTTCTGTTCAACTTTGCTTGTTTGGTTAACTGATATGATCACCAGAACTGTGAAGGAACCATGGATTCAGAGGATGGAAACTCTGGAAAGAGGCCATGGTTGATGAAATGAAACATCTTTGACAAAAATTGAAGGCTTGGGATCTGGTGGAGTTGCCGGCTAGAAGGAAACCCATTGGCAAGCAATGGGTTTTCAGAAAAAGACAAATGCAGAAGGGAAAGGTGGAGAATACAAAGCTCGGTTGGTAGCAAAAGGTTATTCAGGTGCCGGGAATTGATTTTGGTGATATTTTTTCTCCTGTTGCCAAGGTACTTCTATTAGATTACTTTTATCTGTTGCTGTTGCTTTTGATTTTGAGGTAGAACAGATGGATGTGAAGACAACATTTCTTCACGGGGATTTGGAAGAGGAAATCTACATGAAGCAACCTGAAGGCTTTGCGGTGAAGGGTAAGAAAGAACTAGTATGGAAGTTAAAGAAGTCTCTGTATGGGTTAAAACAGTCACCAAGGATGTGGTATCAGAAATTTGATACATTTATACGGGGACTTGGCTTCACCAGAAGCAAAGCAGACCATTGTGTGTATTTTAAATTAATTGGTGACCATGTTATTTATCTGGTCTTGTATGTTGCTGATATGTTGTTGGTTGGAAATGACAAAGAAATTATCCAGGATTTGAAGACCCAATTGTCCTCCAAATTCGACATGAAAGATTTCGGTGCTGCAAACTATATTTTGGGCATGGAAATTAAAAGAGATCGGGCAAAGAGGAAGCTCTGGTTAAACCAGAGGAAGTATGTCGAGACAATATTGCAGAGGTTTAATATGCAGGATAGTAAACCGGTGAAGGTTCCTATTCCTGTAGGTGTGAGGTTATCTGCTGAACAGTGTCCAAAGACACAAGAAGAGGAAGAGGACATGTCCCGTGTTCCATATGCAAGTGCAGTCGGTAGCTTGATGTATGCCATGGTCTGTACTAGACCAGACATTGCACATGCAGTGAGAGTATTGAGCAGGTTTATGTCAAAACCAGGGAAGGAGCACTGGAGAGCAGTGAAGCGGGTTTTCAGGTATTTGCGTGGCACTAGTGATTATGGTTTGTGCTACCAAGTAAGACCAGGATTGGACAGAGTGTTGGATATCGGTGGCTTTGTTGATGCAGACTGGGCTGGAGATCTGGATCAGAGAAGATCTACAAGTGGGTATGTGTTTAACCTATTTGGAGGTGTAGTCAGTTGGATGAGTAAGAAACAATCTGTAGTGCACTATCAACTACAGAGGCAGAATACATGGCAGCCACGTTGCATGCAAGCAAGGAAGCAGTTTTGGTTGCAGAGATTGTGTTCAAGTATGGGGTTAGTACAAGGAGCTATAAGGATAGACTGTGACAGCCAAAGTGAAATCTTCTTGGCAAAGAACCCTGCTTATCATTCAAAGACAAAGCACATTGATGTTCAGTATCACTTTGTGAGGGATAATGATAGAAGACAAAAAGGTGTTGCTGGTAAAGGTGGACACTTTGAAGAATACTGCAGATGCATTGACAAAATCTGTGAGCTCTGAGAAGTTCTCTTGGTGTAGAGAAACAATGGGTGTTTCAGGGCTGGAAAAATGACTAAGCTCTCCTGTGGCCCCCTGTGGAAAGAAAACAACAAGTGGGAGATTGTTGGGTTGTGTTATATTCTTTCCACATAGTTAACAGGGGGTTTGAGGGGTACCCGTAACCCCACTTTATGGGGTCCGGGCAGCGCCCGGAAAATTTTGGTTTTGGACCCTATGTTAGGTTGGGCGGACCCACCTATGGTTTTGTGCATGATTTTCGCACATGTTTTTTGGACGCGATGGTTTTCGGTCCATGGTTTTTGGATGCGATGGTTTTCGGTCCATGGTATTGGATGCTTTGGCATGTATAAATATGTATTGTAACATTGAAAGGAACATAATGAAAAATCAAGCTGGTAGTCCCGATTTTGGGATCCAGTGAGAAATCTTTGTGTATATGTGTTTTATGTGTTATGCTCTTGCATTTTTATTTTTCATGTGATTTAGAATTATTATGCAGGTAATTTCTGTACGGGGTTAAAACCTACATTTAAATGTTAAAAATAAAAATTACAACAATACATTAGACTTTGTTGGTTGATCAAGAGTTGAGTTGGCATGCACAGGTAGGATTGATCTTTATTGTCCAGATATGACTAATCTTCATTGTCCATAACAGGTCCCCTGAGATGAATTTGGATATAACAGGTCCCTCTGAGATCTGGAGAATGTTTGTGCAGCTTCTTTGAAATCTGTAAAAGAACTATGTGTGTGTCGCTTCCTTGATCTTTGGTGTTGGTGGGGCCTTGATGATAAGAAACCTTTGAAACTATGTTGAAAGTTTGTTGAAGCTTTGCTGAAGTAGCCTGAGATAGTAGTCTTTAACAGGTCCCTTTGATGTTTGTTGAACAGGTCCCTCTAATATCGGTGCTGGTAACATAGTCTTCTGAACAGGTCCCACTGCATATTACTTGTACAGGTCCCTTTGATTAGAACAAAGACAAAAACAACTTCTTTATTGAAATACTGAAGTACTGATACAAACTCTTTGAGAATTTATAATGAGGAGATGAGATAAGGAAAACAAAAATGTTGATGCTTCTCCCCCACTAAAGCTTTTACTTGTCCTCAAGTCATTATTGAATCGATGAATCAAACAATAAACAAATAGAACAAGGAATTCTTACCAGCCAAAGAATTGGTTTTCAAGTAAGAATTCGGTGTTAGAGTGTGCTAGAGTCTGGTTTTCACATCTAAACCATTATATATAATAAATATATATTATATATATATATATATATATATATATATATATATATATATATATAATATATATATATATATATATAGATATAGATATATATATTAAATTGAAATGAAATGAACTAAGTTAGAGATATCACAAGTGAGGGCTACAATATCTCAACCTCCCTTTGCTGAGATACAGTTTGAAGAAAATCCTCCTTGGTGATGGGCCTATGATAGAGTTTCAACCAATGTCCATTGAAAAGAAAGGGGTGACCTTCTCCATCAATGGTAATAAGCTTGACTGACCCATTTCCATAAACTTGAACGATTCCATATGGGCCCATCCAATGTGTGGTAAATTTGGCTTTATGATCTCTGAATTTAGAGTCAAAGAGTAAAGCCCAGTCTCCTTCTTTGAACTATTTCTTTTTGATGTGTGCGTCATGCCACTGCTTCCTTTGTTTCTGCATTAGGAGTGTTGTCTCCTCTGCTTGCTGCCTCATTTCATCCAGCTGGTTCAATTGCTGAATTCTTTCTTGTTGGGCTTCGTTAAGATCAATTCCTAAATCTGCAGCCATCTTATAAGTATGTATTTGAAATTCAATAGGAAGCATTACCTCTTTGCCATACACAACTGATATGGTGTAAATCCTATAGTGTTCTTCCACGTGATTCTATAAGCCCAAAGTACATCTTTGAGCTTCTCTTCCCAATTCTTTCTATTCATTGCTACGGTCTTAGTGATAATTCCTTCCAATGTTTTATTTCGTGAATAGGAAATTTAAAGGTTGACTCTTCCTTCTCTCTTTGATCATGTTGTTTTTCAGGAGTGGGTCTTCTTGCTGATCCTCCTCCTTCCTCAGCCATTTTTATAGATTCCTCTGGTGATTTAATTGCTTGTTCAGTGTCACTCGTTCCAAAGAGTTGTTCTAGAGATTGTTGAATTATTTTTCTACTTTCTCTTTTTGTAGAAGATTCAGGGAGATTTTTCTTCTGTGATTCGTGTGCCAATAGGATTTGTCTCTCAATAAGTGTAAGTCTTTGGCCTTATTTGTGTTTGTCCTATAATTTTTGTATGGTGATTTCCTCAGCTGGTGTTGTGTGTTCAATTTTTCCCAAAGGGTCTGCTCCTGGTGGTAGGTTAGTTTTTGGATAGGGGGTTTTTATGAATCTACATTTATTATCTCTAGATCTAGGCATAAGCAAACATGACTTCTAAAATGACAATTAAAATCAAATCTATGTTGTGTTTTTGTTTATTTAATTTTTTTTTATAGTTTTTTTTTTTCGAAATTCTCTAACTGCGCCTCCCCGGCAACGGCGCCAAAATGTAGTGGCCAATCTAGGGTGCTAGATAATACTAGATTTAATATCAACCAAGGTAGGTAAACTTAGAGGCACATGCCTAAAGTCTATAGACATAAAAGGATCTCATCTACCTAACTAAGTGTCTGCTGTGACAGGCTACAACACTCCTTTACAGGAGATTGAAATATGTTTCCTCTCACACCTTAACACCCAGACCATCTAATTTATCTAACTGTTATAAAGAAACATCGTGTTGCTAGACTGAGTTTTCAACCCTCTTACAAGGATACTATCCACAAAATCTCTTTCCAGCTAACACACTAAGCATTTATCAAAATCAAAAGCACACTGAAATTTTAAATGCATGAAAACAGAGTTCACAGAGATTCTTTGAAATCTAATGATCGATCATATATTTTACATGATATTGTTCAATGATCTAGCAATCAAATTCTCAAGATATCACCATGAATATTATTTGCAAGAATTTCTAATCAAATTGATAAACTCACAGACAAGGAAATAACATTAAACACTATGCACACTATTCAAATTCGAAATGCTATGGAAATGAAATTAACAGTATACCAATCTCCACGTAGGGCCTGTCCATGCTTCAATGGAACACTTAAGAAACTTCAAGCGATGAGAATGTTAACGCATAATCATTGTTGGAGTAAAACGGTGACTATAATTAAGTTCTGAAGATCGAAATCCCATGCAAGAGCAACGTTCTGGAAATAGTACACACAGATAATAATCATTATGGACAATACAATACACAGTCTTTATCTGCTTATCTCCTATCCTATATTCACTAACTGTCCCTCTAAATAGAATGTACATACATTATGCAGATGTTTCTGCTTTTACAAAAGAGTGATTTTTGAACTTTCTAATCTAAACCGATTTCCAAAAGAAAAATGAAATCAGTTTGGGAAACTATGCCTTTTTGCTGCCTTTGTGACCAAAAAGGCTGGGTTTGACCAGCATTGACCATGTATCCAGGAGCGTTAGATTTGTTGTTGAATCGATCTTTCACCATGCATGCACATTCCAGATCACATTCCTATCGTCTGTTTTGATTTGCCTGCCATGCCATGTGTCACATCATAAACCTTTTACAGGAAGTCATGACATCCTGTAATTTTTGTTGAAAATTCCTAATTTTTAACATAAAAATTCACAAATTAAATTAAATTTAAATTAACAACTATAATGCTTTTGATTAATCAATTTCGATGGATATGAGGGGTTTATGGGAGAAAAAGATAGACAAATGATGGATTTCTAGAAGAAAAGGATGGCAATGAAATGGTACCAACACTTCCCAAAGTTAAACTTGAGCAAGTTGACACATGCAAAGGTTATACCTTGGGAAAGTACACCAAGTCTTCCTTTCATGATCGAGACAGTCGAGTAGAGGAAATCTTTGAGTGACTTCATACTAATGTGTGTGGACCATTCTCTATGACATCCACAATAAAGCAAAGGTATTATGTGATTTCCATTGATGACTATTCTCGTCAATGTTGGATTTATTTCGTGCAGAAGAAGGACCAAACTTTCACAAAGTTTTATGAGTTCAAAGCTTTGGTCAAGAAAGAGTCAGGGAAAAAGATTGAGGCCTTAAGAAGCAACAACGGTGGAGAATATGTCTCTCAAGAGTTTAAGGACTTCTGTGCAATGGAAGGAATTAAACGAGAGTTGACAACAACTCATATCCCACAGCAGAATGGGGCGGCCAAGAGGAAGAACAGAACTATTGTAGGGGTAGCATGGGTAATCCTGCATGACTAAGGGATACCACTTCACTCGTGGGATGACGTATGCAACACAGTGGTCTATTTGCAGAATAGAGGCCTGCATCGCATACTTGGGATGAAGACACCAGAGGAAGCCTTCTCCTGTAAGAGACCAGATGTGGGTCACTTCGGGATCTTTGGCTAATCGGTATATTACCATGTGACAAAGGATGCACAAAAGAAGCTTGAGCCGAAAACAGAGTTGGGAATACTTGTGGGGTACACTGATACACGTTACAACTATCAAGTGTACTTGCCTACCAGTTAGAGCATAGTGGTTAGCAAAGATCTCAAATTTGATGAGCAGAAGGCCATGCAAGTTTCCCTTGAGAGGGAGCTCCAACTACAAGCTATGGAGGAATTATTGGTTACTAAGGAGGAGGAGCCATAGATTGATGCAGAGTAGTCACATGCAGAGAATCCAAGAGTGGAGACATCCACTGAAGAAGAGTCTTCCAGAGATGGACATAAGTGCACAAGATAAGCTGACAGATTATTGGAGGATGTGAGAGAGAATGTGGGAGCACCATCTTCTGAGCTTAGACAGAGGAGGTCACCTTAGAGGTACACTGGTTACATGGCCCTTGCTGGGGAATGTGTTGATACCGAGCCATCTTCCTTTGAGGATGGAGTGCAACAGTCGATTTGGGTTGATGCTATGGTGGATGAGTATGACTCCATAGTTGGTAACAATGTTTGGGATATGGTTCCGAGACCATAGAGCAAGTCAGTTGTGAGGTCCTGTTGGCTTTACAAGGTAAAGAAAGATGTTGATGATGGGATGATCATGTTGCTGTAGTATATTTCGATAGAGGAGCAAGATGCTGATATTTTGATGAAGGCTTTGTCAAAGTGTAAATTCAAGTTCCACAGTGACAGGATTGGGGTGGCAGATAATCCCTTTCTTGTTGAGAGGGAGTGTTTAAATGTGGAAACAAGAATATTCCAATTTAATTTTTCTTTGAATTAAATTGTGAATTAAAATCAAATTTAGTCTTAACAGCTATTTGGAAATAATTTATTTATTTATTTCAAGTTAATTAGTTGGAGAAATTCAAGTTAGAAGTCTTTCTCAAGTCATGCAATATTTATCCCTTAAATTAAGGACATAAGATCGAGTTATATTTGAGTTGTAATTAGTTAACTTAGTTTATTGAGTTAAGTCCAGTTAAATCAGTTCCAAACTGTTTGAGGAACTAATAGAGACTTAGCAGTCAGTTGATGCATGCATGCACTCAACTAGTGCTACTCCAGTTAATTGAAGATTCCCTCATCAGAAACTCATGCATGTCTATTATGAGAAAGACCTAGTTGAGATTAATGTCAAGGATAGTGGACTATCAGTTGCATGTGTTTTTTCAAAGAGAAAACTCATGCATGCAGTCAAGGATTTAAGCCTTGAGAATTGCGCAGTTTTGGGGGAAGTGTTCCACTTGGTTGAGGGAGACCATCCACTTAGTAATAGGAGAATCATCCCAGAGGAACAACGAAAGGAAACTGGAGCTTGGAGAGAAAAGAGGAAGGCTGGAGAGAAGTCAAGATTTCCTGTGAGCATCTGTGAGGATTGTATTGAGAGCTAAGGCTTTGTATAATTCCTATGTATTTCCACCATGTATGATAATAAAATAGTGTGGGATTTTTAGTTGAGGATTTCCCCAAAGTATTTTCATGTGTATTGTGCGATTGATTATTCTTCTTCTGGTTATATTTTCAGCTCAATCTTTAAGCTTCTACAAATTGATAGTAGAATTAGGTTATAGTATTCTGCTTTGATTTATATTTCATTATTGGGTTAACCTAGAACCATATTTTCTACATGGTATTGGAGCTCAATTCGTAGAAATTTTCTACATGGTAATGGAGCTATGAATAGTATACTGAGAAGAGAATTCGAAGTTTGAAGTTCGTGGTTGCAGGTGCAAATCGAATTCATATCATACTTCAAGGTTGGCCAATGGCATTCTATGGCTTGAGACTCGAGTATGCCTTCAAAGGAAACTCAAATTCCATAGCATGGAATGATAGAATGGAGGTTGTATTAGAAGACAATAGCTTGAAGGAATTCATTGATCAAGAAATCCCAAATCCAACTTCAACTAATGCACAAGAGTTGGTTGAGTGGAAGAAGTTTGTGGTGAAGGCAAGATGGATCATCCTTAAGGGAGTTCGAGACCATATTGTCTCGAGTCTCCATGGGAAGGATACTCCATTTTCAATGTGGAAGATATTGAAGGACCTCTACTAGAATAGTAGCGACTAGAGGAAAATGGTGCTCAAGGATAAGCTTTGAAGAACCAAGATGGAGAAGGGCAATACTATTTCCACATATCTGAAAAAACTCACCACCTACAGAGATGAGCTTGGCAATGTCGGAATAAATACTTCCAATGATGATATGGTGAGCCTCGCTCCCCTTGGCCTTCCAAACAGTTGGAATAGCTAGCAGGACTCCGTGAATGAAAGGGAGAAACTATTAGATTGGGAACGACTGTGGTCGGATCTTATCCAAGAGAAGATTAGGAGGAGTACACAAGATGGTTCTTCATCCAAGGATGATGATGAAGAAAATATGGCCTTAGCGAGTAAGGCAAGGAAAGGGAAGGGGAAGGCTTCCCATTTCGAATCAAATTCTTCTCATGGAGGGAAAGGGTGACATGTCTAAAGTGAGATTCTTTAATTTTCACAATATGGGACATTATTCGACTAATTGCCCATCGAGGAAGTCCAAGAAGGGATCCTCGAAAGGATTGGAAGCTGAGGCATTAGCCTCTCGGTTTGAAATGGACTTTAACCTCATCACATGCATGGTGTCATCAATGATGGGTTGTGTCTGGTATCTTGACAGTGGAGCCTCATTCCACATGACCGGTGATATAAATTTATTTAGTGCCTTGAAGGAGAAAGAACTCAACATGCGCGTAGATATGGGTGATGATGGAAGGTATAATGTTTCAAGAATGGGAATGGTTTCTTTCTAAAGGGATCATGGAGTTCCTCTCACCTTGACAGATGTGATGTATGTGCCTGGACTGAAGAAGAACTTGGTATCAATTGCGATGTTGGAGGAAAAAAGCTACAATGTTGTCTTCAGTAAAGGAAAGGCATTCCTAAGACACATAGCCACAGGTCAGACCAAGAGGTTAGGGATTCGGGTGAAGAATCTCTATAAACTAGAGGTAGATGATTGTGCATCATTGAGTTTGAAAGCAGAATTTGTGCGAAGCCAAGACATTGGCAAGTTTTGGCACAGATGATTGGGCCATTTGCATCGTGGGGCTTTGAAGATAATGCAACAAATATCTACAACACTTCCCAAAGGTAAACTTGAGCTAGTTGACACATGCAAAGGTTGTACCTTGGGAAAGTACACGAAGTCTTCCTTTCATGATTGAGACAATTGAGCAGAGGATATCTTAGAGAGATTTCATACTAATGTGTGTCGACCATTCTCGATGGCATCCACAACGAAGCAAAGGTATTATGCAATTTTCATTGATGACTATTCTCGTAAATGCTGGATTTATTTCATGCAGAAGAAGGACTAAACTTTCACAAAGTTTTCTGAGTTCAAATATTTGGTCAAAAAAGAGTCAGGGAAGAAGATCAAGGCCTTGAGAAGCGACAATGGTGGAGAATATGTCTCTCAAGAGTTTAAGGACTTCTGTGCAGTGGAAGGAATTAAATGAGAGTTGATGACACCTCATAACCCACAGCAGAATGGGGTGGTTGAGAGGAAGAACATAACTATTATATGGGCAACACGAGCAATGTTGCAGACCAAGGCCTACCACTTCACTTGTGGGCTGAGGCATGCAACACAATAGTCTATCTACAACATAGAAGCCCACATTGCATACTTGGGATGAAGATACTAGAGGAAGCTTTCTCCGGTAAGAGACTAGATGTTGGTCGCTTCAGGATCTTTGGCTCATCGATATATTTCCATATGAAAAAGGATGCATGGAAGAAGTTTGAGCTAACAGCAGAGTTGAAGAAACTTGTTGGGTACACGGATACACCTCACAACTATCGAGTGTACTTGCCTACCATTCGGAGGACAACGATTCGCAGAGATCTCAAGCTTGATGAGTAGAAGGCCATGCGCAATTCCCTTGAGAGGGAGATCCAACTACAGGTTATGGAGGAACTGTTGGTTCCTAAGGAGGAGGATCCTCAGACTAATGCGAAGCAATCACGTGCATAGGTTCCAAGAGTGGAGAAATCCACTAAAATAGAGTCTTCCAGAGATGGACGGAAGTGCACAAGAGAAGTTGACAAATTGTTGGAGGATGTGAGAGAGAACGTGGGAGCACCATCTTCTCAGCGCAGCCAGAGGAGGTCACATGAGAGGTACACTAGATACATGGCCCTTGTTGGGGAATGTGTTGAGACTGAGCCATCTTGCTTTGAGGAAGCAGTGCAACAGTCGATTTGGGTTGATGCTATGGTGGAGGAGTATGACTCCATAGTTCATAACAATGTTTGGGACATGGTTTTGAGACTGAAGAACAAGTTAGTTGTGAGTTCCCATTGGTTTACAAGGTAAAGAAAGCTGCTGATGATGGGAGGATCATGTTGCCGTAGTATATTTTGACAAAGGAGAAATAATTTGACATTTTGGCAAAGGCTTTTTCAAAGTGTAAATTTGAGTTATATAGAGTCAGGATCGGGGTGGCAAATAATCCCTTTCTTGTTGAGAGGGAGTGTTGAAATGTGGCAACAAGAATATTCTAATTTAATTTTTCCCTGAATTAAATTGTGAATTAAAATAGAATTTATTCTTAATAGCTACATGGAAATAATTAATTAATTTATTTCAAGTTAATTAGTTGGAGAATTTAAGTTAGAACTCTTTCTAAAGTCATGCAAGAGTTAGCCCTTAAATTAAGGAGATAAGATTGAGTTATATTTGAGTTGTAATTCCTTAACTTAGTTTACTGATTTAAGTCCAGTTAAGTTAGTTCCAAACTATTTGAGGAACTAATAGAGAGTTAACAGTCAGTTGATGCACACATGCACCTAACTAGTGCTACTCTAGTTAACTGAAGATTCCCTAATCAGAAACTCATGCATGTCTATTCTGAGAAAGAACCAGTTCAGATTAAAGTCAAGGATAGTGTACTATCAGTTGCATGTGTTTTCTCAAAGAGAAAACTCATGCATGCAGTCAAGGATTTAAGCCTTGAGGATTGCACAGGTTTGGAGGAAGTGTTCCATTTAATTGAGGTAGATCATCCACTTGGTAACAAGAGAATCATCCCAAAGGAAGAGTTCAAGGAAATAGGACCTTGGATGGTAGAGAGGAAGGCTAGAGAGAAGCCAAGATTGCATATGAGCATTTGTGAGGATTGTACTAAGAGATGGCTAGTTGTGAGAGCTAAGGATTTGTATAGTTCCTATATATTTCCATCATGTATGATAATAAAATAGTGTGGGGTTTTTATTTGAGGCTTTACCCAAAGTATTTTCATGTGTATTGTGCGATTGATTCTTCTTCTTCTGGTTATATTGTTCATCTTGATCTTTAAGCTTCCACAAATTGATAGTAGAAGTATGTTATAGTACTCTGCATTGATTTATATTGCATTATCGGGTTAACCTACCATAAGATTTTGTACAAAAACTAAACCTTAAATATTAATAAACTAAATTAAGTTAGCATTTTAATCATAGGGAAAGCATTTTACATCTAGGTTTCTAGAATCTCTACTAGGGTTTCATTATAAACTCTAGATACAATTATAAAAAATTTAATATAACAACCAAGTTAGCGTTTCAATCACATGAGAGCACATACAACTAAGGTTTCATTCCTAGAATTTTAAATTAACTATTATAAATATTATATCATCAACCCTAAATTTTCAAGAAACGCTAAAGAGCTAGGGTTTAATCATATGTTATAAATATCATCAACAAAGCCTTAAAAGTTAGGGTTTTGTACTTAACCCTAAGGGTTAGGGTTTTACCTGGGTGAACAAAAGATAGATAGTGCAATAAGGGTTTATCTAATTCAAATATTACACACGCTAAATAAGAACGTTGATGATTCATAACCCTAGACATGAGAGAATATATATAAAAAAAAAAATAAACTGGTAGTACATTTTTATATGAACAATATCTACGACAAATCTTGTAATCTTAAAGATACCTTTGGTCGATCCTTTTACAAATATTGTAGGGTTTCCTATCGAAGGGATCCCAATGCAACAAATATTATTTCTTTTTATAGGAGTCTCCCTCTGAAACTAGCAACAATCCTTCATATAAGTACCTTTTAGAGTATACTTTCAAAATTTCCTTCCAAGGAAAGCACAAGAGAAATGACTTTCGTGTAAAGTGGGGAAGCTCCCTCTAGGTCTTACATCAACCTAGTCTTTTGGTAGATTCCTTTAATTCATCAAAATTACTTAATAAAAAACACATTAAATTTATGATCCCTAGAAATAAAAAATATTAATTTTAGAGAAAAACATAAGAGAAATTATACAATAATAAAAAAATAGCATATACTATAAGTAAAGGATATATGAGAATTAATAGAATAATTCTTTGACTTCACGTTCCTTATTTTTATACTTCTTTTGAGGATTATCATTAGTAACAACATTAGCTTCATCCCTTTTTCTCTTCTTGTTTTTAGAATTATTTGGACATCGATTCTTATAGTGTCCCATCTCGACATTAAATTATGACATAAATGTGATTATGAAGGTTGGTACTAGTTACATTTTTGAATGAGTGGAAGCTGAATATAGAAGATAAAGGCGATTAGAATTAGAAAATGCGAGTGGGAGGTAAAGACTGGACGTGTGCCAAGAGCTAGCAAGATATTACTTGTGTTGAGGAGGTGTAAATATATGAAATGCTCTCATTAGTTTCCTGGTAGGAAAGGAGCATAATACTTAGGGAGGAGCTACTCACGCTATAGTTCAAAGGCAACCCATATTGTATTTCCAAGATTTCATGATACAAGAACTTTGAATGTCTTTAGCAATGGCTAATACAATATGCACTTTGACCCAAGAAACAATAAAAAATTAGTAGTAAACATGACTACAATGATTATAATAACGTCATAAATATCTCATGATGAACTATATAGACAACTAACACTTCAATGAAAGAGAACATGTGTTTTTTTTTAAATCTCTAGAATTGCGATGTGACAAAAAAACAAGATAAACATTTTTATCTTACATCAACCTAGCCTTTTGTGTTTTCTTATTATTGTTAGGTTACGTTACTCATTTTTAGCTCTCTTCACTTTTATCGTCCTAATTTCCTTCAGTATATTTTTAATACTATTCTTACTTTAAATTTAATTAATTAAATTTGTATAGTTTCTCTTTTCATTATTTTAATTAAATTATTAAATGTTTGGTTATTATTTATTTGACTCTATTATATCTTTGATTATTATATTACTTAATTATTATATGTTTGATTAATTATTATTTAATTAATTTATATATTTTTCTTTTCAAGTATTTTGTTTCCCTATAATTATGATTTATTTTGTTGTTTTTATTTTATTTTTTCGAGTTCAATAATTATTTCTATTATTCTTTACTAATTTAATTTTCCTATTTAAAAATTCTTAATTATATATATATATATATATATATATAATATATATATATATATAATATATATATATATATATTCTTTTAGTTTTTATGTTTTTTTTGACTCATTGAAGTTGATTATATAGAATTTATTAAATATTATTTTATTGTTTTTAACTTAATATTGTTGAATTTTTAACATTTATTTCCATATTCTGTGAAACATCTCCACATTATTTATTTAGTGTTAGGTCATGCCTCCGTCAATGTCTTGATGATGAACCACACATGAGGGTTCAAAACTTTGGGCCCCCTAGAACCATGTTGTGATTAATAAGGATAAATGAGAAAAGCCTCACTTCTCAAATATTTATAATATAGTTTGAGTTTTAAATGAGGCATGGCTTTTGGGTATGTGTCATGAATAAGCCATAGCCTTGGCCCATAATATTGTAACAAGGCCTAAATTATTATGGCTCTTAGTGAATAGAATCATTTTTAAGACGTTTTAATTTATAATACAATTTTTATATCACACAATTCAATTTAGAACCAACTTAAAATAGTCATGAGAAAATGACAAGAAAAAAAAAGGAAAAAAAAGCAATTTACATTTTATTTCTATTTTTTTTCGAAATATCCACTTTAATATATATTTTTTTGAAAACCTTAACAAACTTCATAGAATCTACTTAAAATTTTCACACCCAATTAAATTTCAAATATTTTTGACCAAAATAAAAAACAATATATGAAAATAACAACCATGAATTATTATTATCATCATCTTTCATTTCACAAATTTGTAAAAGGCATCTTGAACTTGAATTCAGGTGTAGTTTAAAAAATTTGTTTGGGATCATATACTTTTCTTTGCATGAAAACTAATTGTAAACAATGAACAATGTATTTAGGAAATGCTTTTGCAGCCAGTAAAGTTCAACCGTGTAAAAAAATAAGATTGAAAATTATTTTAACGATATATACTAATACTCAAAAAGAAATATAATTTGCTTTTAGCATAAATATTCTACTAAAAATAATCACACGTTACACATAGTTTTGCTTAGTGTGGAAAACTATTAATATGTCATAAAAGTACATTACTAAAAAAAAGCGAGGATCATGGAAAATAGACCATAGCGCGTGCACACATTGGGCTCAATATCTGAAACACAAAAGTGTAGCAATCATAGGTGTAGCAACATACCTTTGACTGAATATAGATTGACAAGCCTGCAAATTCTCATAAATTTCATGTAATATGGCTTGATTGTCAAATTGCTGATCCATTTCATATTCAACTAAAGAAGAGACATTTTCTTATTGGAAAACGTCTTGATCATCGTGACGACTAGCTTGAGAAGAAAATTCATAAAGTGCCTCTAACATCTCCTCATCATCCATATATTCTCCATCATCGTAAATACTTTCAAGATGTTGAATGAAACCCTTAAAAAAATTACAATAGTCTTGAGATAGTGGTAAGGAAGGATGAGACTTCCCATAATGTCCAAAGAATATTCTATAGAAATCTTTAAGAGAACACAAAATTCCTAATTGAAACCCTTCAAACAATACTCTAGCTTTGTCTTCTAGGGTAGCCATAAACATCCTCATGAACCAATCTTCACGAAACTCAACCCTCAGTCTACATACATGCATATGGAATCTAACCAAATGCATAATAACATCATCTTTCTTTTAATCTTTGAACATGGGAAGATGGGTTAACCAATCAGCATTAGGCATAGAATTTGGAAAACCATAGATATGAGATCAATCCCCAGGATCATACCTAACGTTTCTTCTAGCAGTAGAACTCATATTAGAACTTCTTCAAGCTAGTGATCTTCTAGACACTTTGAGATTGGAGTCGCCAGGGTAATATCACAACCTTAAGAAAACCTTGGTTTCCTGTTACCCTTAGGAATCAGAAAGAGGAGACTTAAAGAAAATCTAGGAAAATGAGCTTTTCAAATCCCAACAGATGCACCAAAATGTTATCACTAAGCTAAAAGGGTTGGGTTGTGTCAAAATTAAACCCAGCATAAATATTTCAAACCACTTTGACTCAAAGTTATCCCTTCCAATATGAGAGGGCTCTCTCAAAATACTTATCAAATTCATTTTAATCAACTCAAAACTATAGATGACTAACTCTAATTTCCTTTTATGTATTTTTACAAGTGAAGGAGAATGTGATGGCTGCCACCATTGGGCATGGAGTCTAATAAAATAAAACCCTTGGAAAACAACAATGTTTAATAGAAGTTGAGGCATTTCTGCGTTTAAAACTGATGTCAAATAAATATTGACAGTCATACATAGTAAATGAAGGAAGTTGGAGCACTCGACATGAATTCCAATTAATCAAAATACTATGAACAATGATAACAACATATAAAACATGATAAGAACACATAAAGTCATAACATGAGTCTCAAGTATGAAAACATAGTCACTGCAATACATATTATCTAGAATAAAAGTTTATTAAGATTCAACTTCTCACATTATCGATCCACCTTCTTAGAGTTAGAAAATTACACATATATAGAGTAAAACCACAAATTCAATCATATCATTAATTACAAATATTTTCCACTAGGGGCTAAATTCGATCAATCAGTTTAGAGACTTTATCCTACTTGACACTTATTAAGGAATATTAGGGATTTCAGTTTTTCACAATTTGAATACAAGTAGGACTCTTCCAACATTAATGAATTCAACCAGATTTTGTTGAAAGCAGGGTCTTCATAAAAAAGGTTCATGTCAGTGGGTGCAGATCACAACGCAGAGCCTCCTTTATACTATTTTATGTGTGTCATGGTTGCAACAAGTAGGGCTCCTCCTTGTCACCTATTTTCCACATGCAAATCAAACTAGTATAGACAACTAAATGAAAATGGATTGTAACCTAGAGACAAAAAGACATGTATGAGATATGGACTTGTGTGAGAGACAACAAACCATCTTCTATTATAGCATGAAGCCTATGGAAGCAAAGCTAAATACAAATAAACAAGTTAGCAACAAGAAGCTACATAGTGTCAATATGTAGGGAAAATGGATAAAGGAATGAATAAGTACATCTATCACCCACAATAAGACTAGCCAATCGTTCTTTTCAAACAAAAGGACTGTTACTTCAATGTTTAATACAATTGTATACTTCAACGCAATTCTGTAGTGGGACAAGTGTTCAAAAAGGATATACTATAAGTAAAGGATATATGAGACTTAATATAATAAGTCTTTGACTTAAAGTTCCTCATTTTTAGAATTCTTTGGAGCACTCGACATGAATTCCAATTGACTCAAAAACTATTTCGAAGTGTTATCATGGATAACACTATCAATATTCTTGTAGTTTTGTCTTTCCATCGTACTCAACATCATTATCAAGTCATCAATAAATATGGGTTAGGATGGCATATTCAGTATCTTGAAAACTATACCTACACATATTCAACAACAAGTATAACCAAGCACAAATTGTTAGGTCGGGATGAACAAAAAATAGATAGTGCAAAAAGGGTTAATTTAATTCAAATATTACACACCCTAAATAAGAACGTTGATGATTCATAACCCTAGACATGAGAGAATATATAAAAAATAAAATAAAGATAAAGTGATAGTACATTCTTATATGAACAATATCTACAACAAATCTTCTTGTGGCTTTACTAGGGTGAACAAAAGATAGATAGTGAAATAAGGGTTCACTTAATTGAAATATTACACACCCTAAATAAGAACGTTGATGATTCATAACGGTAGACATGAGAGAATATAGAGAAAAATTAAAGATAAAGTGATAATACATTATTGTATGAACAATATGTACAACAAATCTTGTAATCTTAAAGATACCTTCAGTTGATCCTTTTACAAATGTTGTAGGGTTTCCTATTGAAGGGATCCCAATGCAATAAATATTCTTTCTTTTTATAGGAATCTTCCTATGAAACAAACAACAATCCTTTATCTAAGTACCTTTTACGGTATACTTGCAAAATCTCCTTCCAAGGAAAACACAAGAGAAATGACTTTTGTGTAATGTGGGGAAGCTCCCTCTAGATCTTACGTCAACCTAGTCTTTTGGCGAATTCCTTTAATTCATCAAAATAACTTAATAAAAAACACATATTAAATTAATGATCCCTAGAAATAAAAAATATTGATCCTAGAGACAAACATAAGGGAAATTATACAATAAAAAAAACAATAACATATACTATAAGTAAAGGATACATGAGACTTAATATAATAAGTCTTTGACTTCAAGTTCCTCATTTTCAGAATTCTTTTGAGGATTATCATTAGTAGCAACACTAGCCTAATCCCTTTTTCTCTTCTTGGTCTTAGAATTATTGGGACATCGATTCTTATAGTGTCCCATCATGCCATTAAATTACGACTTAAATGCAATTATGAAGGCCGGTACTAGTTACATTTTTGAATAGGTGGAAGGTGAATATAGAAGATAAAGGCAGTTAGAATTAGAAGGTGCATGTGGGAGGTAAAGACTGGACATGTGCCTAGAGCTAGCAAGATATTACTTGTGTTGAGGAGGTGTAAATATATGAAATGCTCTCATTAGTTTCTTAGTAGGAAAGGAGTGTAATGCTTAGGGAGGAGCTACTCGCACTGTAGTTCAAGGACAACCTCTATTATATTTCCAAAATTTCATGATACTAGAACTTTGAATATCTTTCACAATAGCTAATACACTATGGCACATGGAATAATAGAAGAGATAATATATAAAGAATAAAATAAATAAAAAGCAATAACACTTTATATAATTTTAATCAAAAAAAAGTGTACGAAGAAAAACCAAGGCTCTTCTTATTTAATTAAAAGATATTAAAATTAAAAAATAAAGGTGTACAAAGAAAAACAAGTAAGTATTTTATATTTTTTAGGCTTCTTTGTGTCTGGAGATGGGTTGAGTATGTTTATAGGGATTAGTGAAATATATATATATAAGCTTAGTATAGTATGTGATGTGATGTCATTCATTCTGTGAGCGGCGGCAGAGTGGACAATTTAATCAAATTAAGAAATACTATACTCATGAGAAAATAAGAAATAAGATAATAAGTATATTTATTAAAATTTAACAAGAATATTTAAAATTAACCGGAATTAAAAGCTATACACGATATATATTTATTCTATATTTTATATTTCTCACAATGTGATGCTATTTTTGGTTCTATACAACATCAAACAAACCAAAAAATAATATATTAAATTTAAATATAATTTAACTTGAACAAACATTTCATTTTGTTTCAATTGTTTCAAGTCTCCATTGCAAAATCTACCATCATCTTCTCTCTGTTACACACACAAGAATACCTTCACTAGTTCTAGCCAATTTTTATAGTTTGAATATTTTAGCATAAAAAAACACAAGGAGGTTTGTGATGGTTGTGCTAAAGGAAAACATGAACTTGAAAATTTTCTAAAAATAAAATCATGGAGGGCCCATTATCCTCTTCAACTAGTACATTGAATCATTTGTGAACCTATGTAAACAAAAAGTTTGGGTGAATCTTGATATTTTATTACTTTTATTGATAATGTTGGTTTTAGTTTTTAAAGACTAAAGATGAGACTTTTGATACATTCAACAAGTTTAAAGCTCTTGTAGAAAATGAAAGTGGTCACATAATCAAATGTTTAAGGATATTTTTTTTTGTAAATATTTTATGCATTATTGTGAAATGAATGGCATCAAACAACAAATCACCATTGTTTACATGCCTCAACACAATGGGGTAGCAAAAAGAAAAAATCATATAGTGGTGGAAATGGAAATAAGTATGCTACAAACTAAAGAATTCAGGAACTCGTTTTGGGAGATTTTCTGGTCACCAAAAAGACCATGTTGAAAAACTGATTTTGGATGGCAATATTACTAATAGTATTGGTGATTAGCCCACTAATATTTAAGTGTCAAGTACTATAATTTCACCTAGGAGTTCCTCACCACCAAGCACAAGTCCAACTTCTTCGGTTCCAAGTGTAAGTTCAATTCCTATTCCAAGTTATAGAAGGAAGGTAAGAAGCTTAAGCGATATTTATCGAAGGAGTACAAGCCAAGAACATTAAGAAAATCCAAGTGGCTAAACAATATTTTTTTCTTTATTTTCTCACTGTAATATTGAACCCTCATCATTTGAAGGTGCAAGAAATGCAAAAAGAGATGGATTCAATTCATAGGAATGATACTTGGGAACTTACAAATATTACATATAGCAAGAAACAAACTCATACTAAATGGGTTTACAAGACTAATATAATAATGATGGGAGTATTCAAAGTTAGAAGACAAAGTTAGTGGAAAAAGCATTCATACAAAGGTATGGTATCGACTATGAGGAGAAATTTTCTCCATTAGCAATACATGAGACTAATAAAGTGATGATTTCTCTAGTAGCTCTGAAAATACTGTGCATTCATCACGTGGATGTGAAGAGTGAATTCTTGAATGGATACTTAGAAGAGGAAGTGTATGGGAAACAACCACAATGTTTTGAAGTGCAAGGTAAAAAACATCAAGTGTACAAGTTAAAAAAGGCTTTATATATATGGCCTCAAACAAACACCATAAGCATGGTATGCCAAAACTGACTGGTATTTTTTGAAGAATGGCTTCAAGAGAAGCACGAATGAACCTACCCTTTATTACAAACATGAAGGTAATGATATTGTTGTCCTAAGATTGTACGTTAATGAATTTAAAATTGCCATGATGAATGAATTTGACATGAAAGATTTAGGTCTCATGAAATATTTTTTATTAATGGAAGTTTATCAACCAAAATATGAAATTTTGATTTCCGAACAAAAATATAAAAAAGGTATGTTTAAGAAGTGCAATATGGTTGACTGTAACCCAACCTCTACTCCAATTTCCCATGGAGTTGTGGTGTGTAGACATGATGGTGCTATAATTGTTGATTACACAAATTTCTGAAGTATTTTTGGGAGTTTGAATTTTCTAACACATAAAAGGCCTCATATTGCTTATTCAGTTTCTCTTGTTTCAAGGTATATGACCAAGTCATCTGAAATTGATATGAAGGCAGCTAGGAGAACATTAAGGTCTGTGAAGAGCACTATTAATTTTGGTATTCATTACTATACCTCTAAAAGGTTTAAACTTGTCGGTTTTAGTGATTCCAATTGAGAGAGTAGTTTGGATGATTGAAAGCCTACATCTGGTAATTTCTTTTCTCTCCATTGAGGTTTTATTACTAGGAGTTAAAAGTAGCAAACTACAATTTCTCTTTTAGACACAGAAGCATAATATATTGCAATCACTCTTGCAGGTACACAAGCATTGTGGCTTAGAAATGTTTTAGAAGAAATTGGAGAAAAAAAAATTCAACCAACAGTGATATTTTGTAATAACATGAGTGCAAATAAATTAACCAAGAATCTAGTCCATCATAGTAGAAAAAAGCATATTTATTTGAAATATTATCAGAATAAAGATGTTGACTTGAAATACATTAAACTAAAAAACAACTTTCAGATGTATTTACTCACCATTAAGGGGGAGTATGTTGGTAATTGGCGAATGGAGATTTAATATAAAATAACAATTAATTTTAATATTGTTTATTTAGTCCTCGGCTACGGGTGTTTGATTTTAGGCGACGTACGAGGACGGTGCACCAACTGGGCAAGTGGCAGCCCAGTCCCGCCACTTGTATGGATATTGGGATGGCCTGCAGTCCCCGCACAGTTATATTGATTGCCGCATTCAACTCACACCTGAAGTCCGCCGTTCATAGCATGATGAAGCTCCTGTTGCTTGCTACTCCCGCGATTTTGTCATAGATCCTCTGCAGTGTCGTGGTGGAAGCTCTAGCCGACTCACTGCGCCATTAAAAAATCTTGCCTCCACTGGCTTGGACAAGCAATTCGGCTTTGTTTCATTTGGTGTCTCAGCCTCTATTTCATTTGGTGTCTCAGCCTCTGTCTCATTCTGGGTCTCGACCTTCGTCTCATTGGGTCTTGGCCTCTATCTCTTTGGGTCTCGACCTCTGTAGCAGGCTCACCCATCTTTGCTCTCACCTCTGTTATGGTCGCTTCCTGCGTTCTAACTCCTCGCCCCTCTATGCCTCCATCACCTTGCCTTCTTGGCTCACTGTGCCTTCGCTCTCGTTTCACCTTACCTGGGTCTTCAACATGCCGTGTGAACGGCTCAGACTTGTCAGCAGGTGGGGAGGTTCTCGGGGTGATTCAAGAGGACAGGCTATTCAACAACGCTCCTCCAATACCTTGTACCCTTCCTCAGATGAGTTGGAATCCTCGGCGTCCAAGAGAGGCAGGGGAAGAGGTCGAGGGTGGGCTCGTAATGAGGATTGTGCACACAGCGCTCATCCCACCACCCGTTTCCGAATACCTTGTACCTTGGCGAATTCGTCTTTTATTGTCTTAGTCATGATAGAGAAGTGTGAGAAAACGGCTCAACCGGGAGCCTCTTCAGAGCAAAGGCAGGCCAATCCTGTCCAGTGCCAAGGAATCCTGTCCGCGATGAACCCTGGAGCAGTTGCGGGTCCAAGTGAGCCAGCCAAAAATGCAGTCCTTCAGTCGGATTCCAGCGCCTCAGAGCAGTATGGGTGCAGGATAGTCGAGGAGTAGCCGTCAACCTCCATCGATGAATGAACACGCCTTCGGTTCCTTTTTGGTCCTGCAGACGAAATAGGAGTTCGCCTCCTTTGCATTCCACAGTGTCCATGCTGGTTTCAGGTCTACACCAACTTCACTTGTTGAATTTTGTCATTATCTTGTTAATGTTGTCATATGGTTTAGTTACGTTCATGTTTGAGCCTGTTTCAGTTCTGTCCATGCCAAGACTCAGCAAAGTTCTACCTCTGTTTGTAATGCAATCTGGGCAGTTTATGGTTTTTTGGGTACGAGTTAGCACTTAGGAGTCTCTTTGTAAAGCTACCTGGTCAATTCACGGTTGTTTTTTGGACAAGTCAGTACTTAGGGAAGCTTTGCTCTCTGATGTAAGTCCAATGCTGAATCCATAGTCAGTATGGAGAGAATCTTCGAGGCTTGCCTCGCTGTAACTTTTTTTGTATAATAATAGAGTAGACTAATTCACAAAAAAAAATATTGTTTATTTAGTTGAAGTTTTAGTTTACATAAATTTTGGTATAAAAACCACTTTTCAGTTTTCAACTATCAAACAGTTGAATGTAAGGAGACCAAATCATGTAAAAACTCTAAAAATGTAGATAACAACAATAAAAGATTATTTCTTTGGAGAATTCACTAGAGATTTGTGTTTGGATTTTCTTGATTTAATAAAAGGATTGTAATTTTTTTTATATGAGTCTGCAATTATATTTTCCTCTGCTTAAAGATTTGTGTGAGATTTTAAAAATCCTCAGAAAATCAAGACAATATTTGTTGATGTTCATCTACAACGATGTGAAAAGTGGCCACCTTCCATTTTAATCTATAAACTTTTTTGCAATTGTTACAATATTTTCCCAATGTCTTTCTTGCATCTATGTTAGGGTTTTAAGGTCTTTATTTTAGGGATTTTGTATCATGCAATTCAAATATTTTTTTGAGTGTTTCTTATTTTCTTTTGTTTACAGTTGTTTCTCTTATTTCCATTGTTGCTTTTATTATGTTCTTTACCATTCTAATCAGTGACAGTCTCTTTATCCATGTCCATTTTATATTTCATCAAACATCATTCCCTTGATTATCAAATTTGCCAACTTTTTCTCAAAACAATTTGTCAAATGTGAGGATAACCAATTTTTTTTTAGGAATAATTCATCTACCATAAGTTGTTCATATATTAAGGAAAATGACACTTGTTAGCTACCATGTCCTTTTTTGAAATGTAAATATCAAAATAGATAGGAGAGTAGGTTAGTTTTAATCCCACTCTTCTCCTTTGTGGAATCTCCAATTAAATTAAAATTTTCAAAAAACCAAATTTTATTTTCTTTTATGAAAAAGTTAGATTCTCTTATCACCCAAAAATTGTTTTCCATAAATTATTCACCCATTAAGGAAAATGACACTTGTTAGTTGCCATATATTTTTTTGAATTGTAAATTTTAAGATAGATAGGAGTGACTTCAATTCCTTTTAATATAAATATTCTATATTTGTTGTGGAATATTAAATCAAATTAAATTAAACTTAAGTATATAAAATAATAATAAAATTAATGAGATAAATTCATCAAATCATATTTTATTAGACAAATATGAGAATGACAGGGAAACATGAGAATCCATTTCGTTCGATAGAATTCTGGGTTGAGATACTTACCTTATACATGTTGCAGAATGCTATCATCTATTTATCTGTTAAAAAAGAATAAGTTCATAAAAAGTGTTGCAATGTAGCTTAATCCCTATAATTTAAGTTGGAAAATGAAATCAAAGACTAATAACAAGATTTATTAGACAATTTCCACCAAATTATTGTATTACTTAACCAAATGATATGTTCTTAGTTTATATATTTAGTTTCATAACATTAATACTTAATCATAAAAATAGATATTTTCACTCAAAACACCAAGTTGATTTTTAAAATGATTTTAACAATCAAATTTTATCATAGTTTGTTTTCAAACACATTAGGGGAAAAGCAATTAATCAATTATAATAGATTTTTTTAGTTGATGGATTGTGCCCTTAATGAGTACTGTAAATATTTAAATAAATCAGTGCAGTTCGCTATGTATGTAAAAATATTTTAAATATAAAAAAAATATTACAAACAAGCTAACGTTAGACAATTTGAATAAATTATTGAGTGCAGAGACTCTTTATGACCTAATATTTTAGCCATGATGTAAAATATTACTTACTATAAGTTCAATGAGTTAAATTATATATATATCTTAGAGTAAATTATATAAAATAATAATAAAATTGCGAGATAATTTCATCAAAGAATATTTTATTAGACAAATATACAGAATGATAGGGAAACATGAGAATCCATTTCATTCGATAGAATTTTGGGTTGAGATACTAACCTTATACATGTTTCAAAATGCTATCATCTATTCATCTATTAAAAAAGAATAAGTTGATAAAAAGTATTGAAATGTAACTTAATTCTTCTAATTTAAGTTGGAAAATGAAATCAAAGACTATTAACACCATTTATTAGACACTTAATTGCCACCAAATTATTGTATTACTTAACCAAATGAAATCTGCTAAGTTTATATTAACAATTTCATAGCATTAATACTTAGTCCTAGAAAATAAATATTTTCATTGAAAACACCAAGTTACTTTTTAAAATGATATTAACAATAAAATTTTAAGATAGTTTGTTTTGAAACAAATTAGGGGAAAAGTAATTAATCAATTATAATAGATTTTTTTAGTTGATGGATTGTGCGGTTAATAAGTATTGGAAATATTTAAATAAATCAGTGAAATTCGCTATGTATGTAAAAATATTTTAAATAAAAGAAAATATTACAAACAAGCTAATGTTATACAATTTGAATAAATTATTAAGTGCAGAGACTCTTTATGACCTAGTATTTTAACCATGTTGTAAAATATTACTTACTATAAAATATTATCTAGTATCTCTTTAATCATCCCAACTTTACCAAAACCTACTACCAGTGCCACTAGGATAATTAACCATATTAGCTCAATGAAGGATTTTTGAAGAGTATTCAAGATCACAATCATCCCTATGATAAATCAACTCCTCTTCGTTAAAGTAATTTGCTTAGTTTGGGATATAGAAATCATTTTTGAAACATAAGGCATAATGTAATAAAATATTATACGAAACATATTTTAATGATCGAGGTGGATATTGGTGGCCTCCCACCAATTCCACTTGGACCCCCACCATTGTTTCTTTCAGTTTTTCTGTTTCCTTAATTGTAGCACAGTTTACTATTTTTTGTTATTTTTCAGGTCCTAAACTTTGGGAGATCTACTGTGAGCGATTTTGCTATAAAATTTTCTTTTCCATCATAGTCCTCAGAGATATCTATCCAATAGGGTATCATGCATGTCAAATAGATATAATATTACCAAGTCACGATCCTCGGAAGTTGGTTGTCCAAGTGACCCCAACGGGGCCCATAAACTCTTGGTGTTACATTTCCTCATGTTAGGGTTTTGGTTGTTTAAGGTTTTCTCTTATTGTTCAATAATAAAAAGGCCCTTGAGCCTCATTGTAAGGCAATTCAAAGGCATGTAGCCGCCATATCTCTTCTTAGAGATAAGCTACAGTCACCTGATCTAGTTTATTTCCACTTCTCTTTGTAAGCATATTTGAGTATTTTACATTAATGAAATGAAGTATTAATTTTGTTGCATCTCTGTATTTTTGGTTATGCCTTTCAGGTTGATGAATGCTCCTATAACCTTCATCAGGCTCATGCATGACAAGTTGAATATATTCACCAACTCATTTGTAGTGGAATACTTGGACGACATCCTAATCATCAGCCAGAGTTGGGAAGAGCACCTCCGCCACATTCGTCAGGTTCTCCAAACATTGCGGCAACACAATCTATGTGCCAATTTGGAGAAATGCACTTTTGGCATGACCCAAGTTTAGTATCTAGGATAGATTATTGATGAACGAGGGGTGCATGTGGATCTAGCAAAGATCCAAGTCATCTGGGATTGGCCATCTCCAACCACTCTAAGAGAGCTCCATAGCTTTCTAGATCTTGCCAATTTCTACCACAAGTTCGTGTTTGGATTCTCTCATATCACTTGGCCCTTGAGTCAAGTCACCAAGGGGGGAGATAAAGGAAAATTCTTTTGGTCTGAATCTCAACAGAAGGCATTCACAGAGTTGAAACATCGCTTATGCTCGACACACCAGTGCTCACATTACCAGACTTGCAACAACCATTTGAGATTGAGACACATGCCTCTGGCTATGCTATTGGGGCAGTGCTTACTCAACACGGGCATCCCGTGGCATACCATAGCAAGACACTTTTAGACATAGTCCAGAAGTATCCCGCTTATGATAAAGAGATGTATTTCATTATGTAGGCCTGTCGACGGGAAGGAAACGGTCATCCACACACACCATCGAACCCTACAGTTCATACAGATGCAGGGGAAGTTCCAGAATGATCACCATCAGAAGTGGTCCACATACCTGCAACAATTACATTTGAATATCAAGGATAAGAACAACAACACTAATAATGTTGCAAATTTCCTCAGTCGACCACCAATAATGGCATTAACCACCTATTGATGCCTTGAAAATCGTTGCATCAACATCGGGGGATAACCACTCGGTTCGGACCTTAATGCAGCTCGTTTTCTGTTTGAGATGGTGGCTCCAACTGGATATAATGGGACTAGTTTCCCAGTGATGAATAAAAAGGGATGGATGAGTGACTGATTTTCTAATAAATGATAATAGATGGATAACTTAATCTAAAAAGTGAAAATACAAACAACTATTCTATCCCGAGAAGCTTATATTCTTAAGTTCAACGTTTGATGGTATCTGTTCATCAATAGGCATATAGATGACTCTATTCAATAAACATAGACATTCCTTCATATAATAATTGCTTTGTTCAAATAGTTGAACAAAGTAATTAATAAAACATTGTTACACTTGTCTTTTTATATTACTGATACATGTATGATTAAAAGAAAATCACGCTGTAAACATACAATAGTGGAAAGTATAAAGAATGTTGTTAAAACACATGCATATATTCAGTAATAGCAAGAATGATCAAATAACAATTCACATAAAAAGAATGAATTCAGACATAGATAGTAGTACCATATGAGCTGCAAATCATTCCCATAGTAGTACCTGTGATCAATCTCCCATTCTTTTCCAGCTGTTGATAACATGATTGCTCCAATGTTTTAGCTGATAGTAATTTACCTGGTGTACACTAAGAGATCATATTAGATAAATAGAGAGTATTGTTAATTAATTCAATCAAATTACTTGTGGATAATTTGCATCTAGAAACTGCTCTCTCTGCCTTCATCAATTGGGACTGCCATCAATGAATAGAATTTCTTTATGTGATTGTAGGATTTTAGGCAAATTTGCTGCCTGTCCCTCACTAGTGTCCTGCCAAGTAAGAAAATATGTTAAGGTCTCATCGGCCTGTTCTAATTCCTATCTAGCATCAACTGATTTATCGATTATTGATGCTGTCATGTCACACAGTGGTTCAACTTGAGCAATTTTATGACACAATAATCTTATTTGTGTTACCAGTGCCTTATTAATCTGTAGTGCTTCTGCCTTGAAATTGGCAGGCTGCGGAAGACTCTTGAACTTCTCTATTTGAAGTGATAATTGAGTGATTTGCTCATCTTTTGTCTTTACGATTTGTTCATTTTTTGTCTTCAATTTTTCCAATGCCTCCAATAATTCTTTCTGTCTTTAAATCACGTTCGAATCTACCCTCTGTTTCTCTTCATGTAACTGCTTATTCAGTTGATTATTTAACTATTGCTGCATTGAAAATTGTTGTTCTAATTCTTTTTCTTTCTGTTGTGCCTCCAATGGCTGTGCTTGTAACAAAACGATTGCCTGGTCTTTTTCTTTTAACAAATTACTCACTTCCGACGCCTTGTCCATGGTGGCCGCCGAATAGGCTCTAGCATAATGGGAAAACTTTGTTAGGTCATCAGAAGGATCGAACTCCTCCTTCCAATCTACGTTGGTTGTCACTGTTTGTTCAGGGAATAGGGAAGGTTGATCAATCCTTCTCCTTTTCCGCTGTCGCTTTACTACAACCCTGTGTTTTGGGCTGTAAAAGACATCCAGTGGACACATATCCTCCACTTGAAAAATGATTTGATTCGAAGGATCTTTTAGAATTATTTCTAAGTCTGTACTAGGGGGTAGGCCGCTAGTTCCTTCGCTTGGAACCTCTTTTGATGCTGTATCCTGTGTATCAGTCGCTTTGTATGTATCAACATCTTTCGAGCTTTCTAGATTTGCTAATGGTTGAGTCGAATTTCTACCATTCCTAGAGCAATCTCGAGTCAATCTAGGTATCGACATTCACATCCTTGCTACTCTTATCCTACTCCTTTTTCAGTTCTTCCTGATGTATTTTCTCTTGCTCTTTCCTCTGCGCTTTTGTTGAGGCCTCGAAAATCGCTGCAACAACATTGGGGGATAACCACCCGGTCCGGACCTTGAAAGCAACTCCTTTTCCGTTTGGTGTGGTGGCTCCGACTGGTTTAACTAGGTCCAGTTACCTTCTCCCTATTGCTATTGGTTTATGATGTGTCTTTACCTACCAATAGACAGGGATATCAGATCACTTCTCCTTGCTGATCAGGCAAGAGGATGATCCTTAAGCTGATTTGGGTTCAACCAAGCCACAACTAAAGTTTTGCCTCTTTGACGAGAGGACTTAACAAAATGTATAATTTACTCTAAATGCAATTTTATTCTATGATGCAAGCAAAATAAACTAATCTAAATCCCACCTTAATTAGGCAGATATAGATCTAACCCAACTAAGAGCAAGATAATCAAAATATTGGGATTTAAATATGTCTTGTTTATAATGAATATCAAGTTAATGAAGTAGTTCAATTAACTGATATTATGGTTACCAAAACACATTCTATTGAGACCTCTAAACTGAAATAATAAACCAATAACATTCCAGGAAGTAGTTCACAAAAATGATATTGATTATCAAATCAATAAATCCAATAAATGAATAATATGATATGTGGAAATAGTTCACAACACATTACCATTCAATAAAATCGGTTTCATAAGATAGATTTCAGAGTAAGTAGTTACTCAAAAATGAGAAATTAATCCATAAAAACAGAGATACATAATAACAAGATTGAGACAAATTACCATATTGACAATAGTGCACAAACATGAATAAAAATGACACATTCCTCGTCACCATAAAATTAAAAACTGATATTTGGAAATAGTAGTATTAGAAAATACCAAATTTATTGCATCCATTTCTCTGTCCTTGGTCTCCAACAACCCTTTACATTGCTTGAATTTCTGCCTTCAAAACTAGAGCCACAATAGTGCAAACTCTGCCCCTCACACATAATTCAAGATAAAAAAGGAAAATCCTCAATAATCCCCAGATCTGAGATTTTCTCTCCTCTCTCCTACAACTCTAAATTCCTATTACAATAGTGCTTTCATGGAGTCTAAAATTGCAGAGGAGAGCAGCCCCTGTATTACATTCTGCAATATATTACTTATACTATCTGTGAAGGAATTCTTGAGAGGAAAGTTTGGTGAAAAGAAATATGCCAAATCCAATTGCTAGAGCATTCTCATTGATTGAGATCGTTTTCTTCATATTTCTTCCAATGTTTTCCTGCAAAAAGAAATTAAAATAAATTAAAATGCAACAATAAAATCAACATGGCATTGTTGGCATTTAAATCAAATCCAATCAAATTCTATAAAATATAAATTATCTATTGATGCATGGGATGATTTAATTGGCCAATAATATCATTGACGAGTGAATCTGCAATTAGAAGAGGCGTGGAACAATGAAAATAAAACTCAGAAAAATGATTTTGTTTTCAAAATTCGGAGCTTGATCTTCTGCCTGATTTTTTATCCAATAAATGACCAAATCTGTCAATGAAATCTCCTCAGAAATATTCTCCTTGATTTTCTCTTTCCAATGAGCCGTCCTGCGCCTCATTTGGCCAAGTATAACTCAATCTATGAGCTTCCAAAGTTGAAGAGTCAAATCTGGCATGAATCTGGAAATTCTGTTGCTGGGCTAAAAAATGTAATTAAAAACTAATCCTAAATTAGTCTTTAATTAATTCTAATTTAATTGCTAATTATAAACTAAACTAATTATTAGTAGACTATTTATTAATTTAACTAACTAATATTTATTTATAAACGAATTTAATCTAATTAAAAAACTAATTAATATTAATCTAAATGATATTTAAATTTAAATTAATGAAGTTAATTAAATATTATAAATTAATTAATCTAATTAATTTAAAACTTATTAATTAAATAATATATATTCACTAATTTAAAATATTACATAATTACTTTAATATATTATATCATAACATAAACTAATATATCAACCTTCTTTATTTTTACATTTCACTCACACGTGAGTGATTTCAAAGGCAAATACCAAACCGTTTAACGAGACTTAATGTTAAAGAATGATGTCCTATCGCATCGGCAAATCGGGGAATGGAGGTGTCGGCCCTTTTAAAATGTGTCAAACCAAAATCCCTGATGCGATATCGCATCGGGGTATATGTGTTATCGGGTGGTCATCGAGGTTTGACACATGAGCTTCCCGGTGCGATATGTTTATTCATTCCTTTTGCTTTTCGGCGATCGGTGGTCAATGCCTTATTGCCTTATGCTTATCGGCAATTCGCATCGGGGGTAGCTTATGGGGTATGTTGGGTGTTTGTAAAACAGGTTGCGAATAAAACTTGCGATGCGATAAAAAGTTCCGAAGCGATCAAACAATTTTATTATATGTTTTTTTTGTTTTAAATTTAAATTTAATTATATTTAATATATTAATTAATTTAATTAATTTAAAATTTAATTTTAAACATAAATTTAATTTTGGTTTTATTTCTATGAATTTAAGTTTCTAAACTACCGCCATTCTTAATCAAAGTAAAAAAAATAAACTACAACCACTCTTACGTTTGGGTTTTCGAGATTAGGATTTAATTAAGAAATTAGAGTGAATTTCTTAAAATCCCGATTATTACTGATTTGGCTGCATAATGAAAAATGTTAGTAAAACTCTCTACAAGTTAATATTTAAATTGAATGCATTTTGAACTAATTTATTTACAAAATGCGATATTGTACATTTTATGCATTTTTAACCCAGGTAGATAAATGATGAGACTTCAAAAGAGTGTCATTTTCAAACCAGTTGACCAAATGAGGCGAAACAAGCGTCAATGGGAAGCTTATAAAAATAGATTCTATCAAAGCAATGAAAACAAGAATCCAAAGAAAATTAAAAATTAACGAAAGCGTAGGGCAATTAACTAACTAAAAATCCAAAAAGGTGCTTAGCCAAAATTTTTATAGAAAGGGTCCCCATTATTCGAAGTGGACGCATCAATAATGGGGGGTGTTGTGTTTTTACCACAACAATTGGCAACACACGGGAGAAGAACCAATTATCTCTTTTTTGTTATGAATGAGATTTTCCTAAAATTAAAGTAAAAATAATTAAAGAAGAGATAATTATTTTGGAATGCTTGGCCAGGTTTATTAATCTTAAAGAAACAAGAATCATCTAACTGTAACTTTTTTCGAAATTTCTCATAAATTAAAATATTTCGAAACTCTATATCAGTCCTTAATTAGTTGTAGAGATAAAGCAGGGGTCACTTTACAGCTTAGCTTTTAAAATATACTCTTTTGCCACAGGTAGAGCCACTGTTGCCAGCAAACATCTATAGTTTCGACAGGGTTACCTTTTAATCATAAATGGTTCAGAATCCCATCCATTTAAGAATTATTGATCTAGAGATAAATCCATTTATATATGTTTATTTTCTTTGAATTTTATTTTTTAAGTAAATCTTTAAAAGCCATTGTCCTGGTATGGTAGCCAGATAGTTGACAATGCCATTCACTGGTTAAAATTGGACTGAACAAGTTGGCTCGTGATGAGACCCCTTGTCTTATAATTGTTTGCAATCATAAGCCATTACCCTGGTTTGTTTAGCAGTGTTGGTAATGTCAGCCTATTTTCCCCTATGATCATGGTAAGCAGGCTCACGATGAGACCTCTTATCTTTTAAGTTTAAATATATTTTTGGATTATTCTCTAGAAAAATAAGACTCTTTGGGACAGGGAGAATCATTGACTCCTTAAGAGTTAAGAATGACAATTTCAGAGTTAAAGGTGCTTTGCTGTAAAGTGTCTTTACTTGGTTATAAATAACTTTCCTTGACTGATAATAAAACTTTGAAAGATCTTAATAAAATTTTAAAATCTCAAAATGACTACAATTTGATGAAAAAGAAATTTTCAGATTTTATGATACTTTGTCAACTTCTCTTGATTGGTAATCTCTTCCTTAAATATGTTTACTTTTATAATAAGAAAATCAAACTCTACTAAGAGATTTAAGAAAAAGCTAATAGATGACTATTGACAATTTTTCTCCATGTATCCTGACCATTGTTAGGTAACAAGTAGGCCTTCCATATAAATAATGGCAAAGTCACCAAAATCAAAACTGAAAACCAAAAGAAAAGAATTCTTATACTAAAGTGAGAAAAGAAATCAGCAAACAAAAATGATAAAATTAAAAAGTGAAAGGAAAATCCAAGTCTCACAAGATAAATTCAAACAAGAATGTTTATACCAAGGTCTCAACAATATGAAGAAAATAATCGTGTAATCAATCCTCCTTATGTCGAGATTTAGAAAAATCATACCTTGCAGAGTTGTGAATTCTTTAGGCTTTTAGATAACAGTGATTGTAAAATTCAGCCACAATGAATACTTTCTGTCTAATATGAATCTTCTTGTTTCCAAGCATCATCTTAATCATTTTCTAAAAAAGGAATGCTTAAAGAAACAGATTAAAGGTTCAGAAACTTCCTAGTGTAGCTATTTCGATGAAAATTATCATTGCTTATTGAAATGAAGCCAGGAGAAGAGTATGGACTTTGAAAATATGATTTGGCAAAGGATTGGAGGCTTTTATGAATCGCTGCAAAACAGATTCATATATCAGAAAAACAAAACTGAAACTAAAGTAACGAAATGGAAATTAATGAAAGTGGGCACATGAATCTTACCATTGGATGATTGCTTTTGATCTTACCTGAAAGGTATCAGTTTCTCCAAACTAGCTGACTTCTTATTTTAATTAACATTAAAAACATAAAGAAGTCAAACTAACCAAAATTTTGTAACCCAAAATCATTATTTATTTTATTTACACTAAAGTAAGCAGTAAAATGTAAAGATGGAATGCCTAGTGCTCAAGGGAGTTGAAATTAAAACAAATGCATCAAAAATGAGAATGAGAATTTGCAATAATGACTGTTTCTCAACATATCATAAGTTTCATATAAATTCCATGATTTTATAAATTGTCCAGAATCAAGACCAAATTCAAGATAAAAAAATTTAAATATGAAGATAGAGAGGTCTTGAATTCCATTTTTAATTATGGAATTATATATTTAAAACTGAAATGTATGAGAAATCAAAATGGTTTAAATATGCTGCAAATTGGTCATTAACTGCTTTCTTACCATAGTGGTTACCCAAGCTCGCTTTTAAAATAATATATCACTGTATCGGATGATTCGCATCACATGTTTCTTCACCATGCTTGAATTTTAATTTGCAAGACTTCACTTTTGTTGCTATGCCATATATCGATTAAATGTTAATGGCTCAAAGGCATGCATTGGAAGCTATCGCATCGGAGATTGTAATGGAAAATTGCTGATAAGAACATGTGCAATGAAATGAAGCGATCGAATCGTTAAAGAAATATTATATCGGGGATGGGAAAATATTTACATTGTGCTTCTGGTATCGCAAAACGCACATCGTAGATACAGAAAAGTGACGTGAGCAAAAAAAAATGTGATGAAATGATTGCACTATCGGTGATGCGATGGATGATGTAGCTAATCGGCAATCGGCAAACTTTGGGTACCCAATGTAACAAAATATATTTTTTGCGATGCCGATATGCAATGAAAAGTGGACCTGATAACTTTTTATGATGGGATTTCAATAACATTTCGGATCCGAGACATCGGCCATAAATAAAACTGTAAGGAAGCGATTGTGATATCGTCGATGCGATGAATGACATAAATAATCGGCGATCTTAAGCGCACGATATAACAATTCTCAATATGCCGATCTGCGATGAAGAGTGGACCCGATAATTTTATGATGAAAATTTGATAACATATCGGATCCGAGACATTGGTCCTTTTAAAGTTATGCTCCTACCATTATTGCGATTGAACGGACGTGATATTTTTTATGAATTTGATTTGAATTTCATGTCGGGTCCGGAATTATGTGGTCATCCCAATATCGGTAAAGTCATTTATCGGAGATCGACATTTCATGATAATGGAAGTATATTCAACTGCAAACCTCTGATATGCGAAATTCGATATGACATATGAGCGAAGTAATACATCGGAGATCTTTTATTAACAATTTGTTATCAAAAGAAATGCTAAGAACTACTTCCGATGAAATCATATGATGCGAATGGTCTTATGATATTCCTTGAAATTTCAATTGGGTTTTCTAGGTGAATAAAAGCAAAGTTAAAAAAATGCTTAAATTCTAATGCATCACAAATAAAATTTCCCTAAGCCTGTTGCAAATTTGAAATGGGTTTACTGCTTACTTTATGTTTTGAAAAGAAATAAAAACCTGCAAATAAAACAGAACAAAAATCAAAAAATAAACTAAGGAAAAGAGAAATTAATAGGAGATGAGGATGAACTTGCAAATGCGTACCTGGAAGGAAATTGTTTGCACATTTTTCCTTATGAATCTTCAAATTCTTCCTTTGATTTATCAAAATTTCGACTTTGTTCAAAATCATCTCATCATTTATTCTAAATCTAAGTTTGAATCAACCTAAATAAAATCTGTTTATTTATGTTCAGGAAATATAAAATTTACCAGAAATAAATATAAAATAGGCTCCCCTTTTGAATTAAAATAACAATTTATTACCTCTGCTCATTCTGAATAACTTGAGAAGAATTTGTATTGTTATAGCGACTGTTCAATAATGTATTTAGTAAATGAATATGATGTGTATTGCAACATCAAATAATAAACTAAAGATTAGAATGGGATATAGCCACTAATTATAGAAAAATATCAAAACAGATTTGAATGTGTGCACTTAGCAAAATGGACATCCTTAATGTCAGCTTTAGCAAATTCCGAGGAAGATAATATGAACTTCATATGATTATCGTGAAAGGTTAGACTGACTAATAATGATTTAATTAGAATTAAGCTTATCATAGACAGTCAATACATTTCATGGGATAATGGGATCATGAAGCTTTTATATCCTCAAATCCTTACCATATAAATTTCAAAAGAAAATCTTAGAAGGAAATCCCGAAATGAAGAAAAGTGGCTTTGAGGCAACTGATGCCAAGTGCAACTTTAATTGAATTTAATCAAGACATTATTCAAAATAGGCAGAGTAGAGATATCGCTATAAGAAATTTCAAAAAGGAAAGCAAGAATTAAAATTTTCTGATAAGGAAAAATGTTTCCACTGAACATGTATGAGAAGGCTGATTGCTTTGTTTTGTTTTTTAATCTACAGAACTATTGCAAATAAACTAACTACATAAAACAAGCTAACTAAATTAATTATACTCCTATTCTAACTATATATATGAAAATGACTAGGTATAGTCATATTTCTAGTGTAGCCATTTTCTCAATTTTATTCTTGTGTTTATGTACAGTTCAAATGTTAGTAATAAAAATACAAATCTAATTAAACTAAGAAAATTAAATATGAAATCAAAATGTACAGTTATTCTTAGTAACTGATTTAAAATCTCTTTCTCATGAAATTTCCTTTCCAATTCGATACCAATTGGATCACAAAAATCTGGATGGATTTCCATTAATGATTGGGAAATGTTCAAAAGAGGAGATGACAGGCCGAATTGTGGATATGAGTTTTCAAATTGAAAGGCCTGGATCAAATTGTTAGTGTTATGTACAAATGTTAAGCTATTAACAATTTTCTTTGAGGGAAAAATTTCCAAATACTTTTCAAATGAGTCAATGAAAGATGAATGGAAATCTTTCAAATGAAATGGAAAATTATTAATTGAATTGAATTGCTGGCTAGATTGCAAAAATACATTCTCTTGTTGATAGTGCCTTTGAAAAAATAGAAGCTTTTGATGAAACATTAGCATTGATTGAAATTGAAATATTAATATCTTTTGATGCTCATGATTATAATATGAAACTTTGATTTCCCAATCGGGAAATGCATCAATTGAGTGTTTGACAGTAAGGTGTTCAATATGCCAGCGAAAAGTGTGAAAATTTTTCAAAATAAAATCAGAAAATAAATCTAAATTCAAACAAAATAACTGTGAAAGAAAAACTAAAATGAAATCACTATTTGTACAACTAATGTTACAGCACAATTGGGATTGTTTTGAAATAATTTCTCTTTCACAAGGATTGGCTAGAATTATGAAATATGGGTAATTTCGAATTCCAACTTGTGAAATAGAAAACGAATTATGATTATGAATAGGAATGGGAGTTTGATCCTAATATGAATCATAAATTGGAATGTTTTCTTGAATGGTGAAATTATGAAGATAATTTGCTGCTCTAAAATGAGGATTAGTTGGGATAATTCTTAAATTGAAGCATTCCTCATTTTCAGATGTTATTTGAATTTTCTCATGAGGATTCCCTTGAGAGGAATAGAAATCAACATCCTCAATGTCAGAGTAATTATCATAAATTATTTCACAATATTCTCTATAATTCTCTTCTATCTCATCCAATATATCAAAACAAGGAGGGACAAGAATTTCATGTTCATTAATGGCAAAAGAATGATCATTAATTGCTTCTCTATCTTGATAAAAACTTAATGGTAATTCATTTAGATCAGCCTCTGTATTTTCTGAAATATCATTAATACCAAGAGGGGAAAAATTACCATCATTAAAAATATCAGGATAAAGGGAAAAATGTGAACCTGAAAGAATGCATTTAAAACTGTCTCTGTTTGAGAACTCTTGTGCATTATGTTCATTGTAAATTCCAGATTGCAGATCATTCCTTTGCGTGCGTATGATTTCTTGAAGAACGCTGCTTTGATTATCTGATTTTGGCATTTTCTCATCATGGAGAAATTCAAAAATTTGTACAACAGTTTGCATTTTGATTGCTAGTTGTACTTGCTGATTTGCGATTTGATTTTCCAAATTTATTTCAAAGTAGCTTTCAGATTTCAAGGCGGCTTTTTCTCCAAAATTGTTGTTGTTGTCTTCTTGCATTTGAATGGAAATATTTTCCAAGCTTTGTGAAACCACTTCATCACCATTTATTTGCACATCCAAATTGGAAATTCTCATTTATGTTGGAAGGGGACGAAACAAAAATTGAACTAATTTCATATGGATTGGGAATAGGAGGAAGAGAACAAACATATTCAAACCAATCTAATGATTCTTCTTCCGTAGGTTTATCTTTATCTTTAAATCTTAAGCAATTCAAATGAAATCGAATATTAAAATCATTAACAGACTCATTTTCAAACCTACTTAGATATTCAATTTCTTCACATACCTGTTCATAATCGTAGCCATCAAATTTACAAATGAAAATTGTAACAAATTGATCCCAGTTGTGGATTGAAGCAACTGGAAGAGTTCTACACTAGCTTCTGGCTTTTGCCGCAAATGTGAGAGTAAAAATTCTACATAAGATGCCTTCATCAATTCCTTGAAAATCATATTTTGAAACATTTTGAATAAATTGAAAGACATGATTAAAAGTAGAAGAATTTCTCTTACCATTAAACTTTGCCTGAGACAAGAGTCTCACCACTTCGGGTGGAGTGTTGGAAGATGCACGTCCATGGATACAACTCCAAATTGGAAGTTTAAGAGGAGTCATCACAATAAATAAAATATTAAAATTGAAAAGACTCCAATAGACAAAAATCTCAGGCCCTCCTTCTAGCGCCAAAAGTGTTGATGCCTCGAAAATCACTGCAACAACATTGGGGAATAACCACCCGGTCCGGACCTTAAAGCAGGTCCTTTTCCGCTTGGTGTGGTGGCTCTGACTGGTTTAACTAGGTCCGGTTACCTTCTCCCTATTGCTATTGGTTTATGATGTATCTTTACCTACCGATAGACAGGGATATCAGATCACTTCTTCTTGCTGATCAGGCAAGAGAATGATCCTTAAGCTGATTTGAGTTCAGCCAAGCCACAACTAAAATTTTGCCTCTTTGAGGAGAGGACTTAAAAGAATTTATAACTTACTCTAAATGCAAGATTATTCTATGATGCAAGCAAAAGAAACTAATCTAAATCCTATCTTAATTAGGTAGATATAGATCTAGCCCAACTAAGAGCAAGATAATTAAAGTATTGAGATTTAAATATGTCTTGTTTATAATGAATATCCAGTTAATGAAGTAGTTCAATTAACTGATATTATGGATATCAAAACACATCCTATTGAGACCTTTTAACTGAAATAATAAACCAACAACACTTAGGAAGTAGTTCACATAAATGATATTAATTATCAAATCAGTAGATCCAATAATTAAACAATAATATATGGAAATAGTTCACAACATATTACCATTCAATAAATCATTTTTAATAAGACAGATTTCTCGGTAAATAGTTACTCATAAATCAGGATTTATTCCATAAGAACAGAGATACATAATAACAACATTGAGACAAATTACCCATATTAACAATAGTGCACAAACATGAATAAAATGAGACATTCCTGTTACCATAAAAATGAAACTGATATTTGAAACAGTAGTATTAAAAAATACCAATTTATTGCATCCTTCTCTGATCTTGGCCTCCAACATCCTTAACATTGCTTGACTTCTGCCTTCAAAACTAGAGCCACAATAGTGCAAACTCTGCCCCTCATACATAATTCAAGATACAAAGGAAAAAATCCTCAATAATCCCCAGATCTGAGATTTTCTCTCCTCCCTCCTACAACTCTAAATTCCTATTAAGAAATCTAAAATTGCAGAGGAGACCAGCCCTTATTCCATTCTGCAATCTATTATTTATAATATTTGTGAAGGAATTTTGGAGAGGAGAGTTTGTTGAAGAGAAATCTGCTAAATCCAATTTTACTTGCTCAAAATTCTGATCTTCAATTGCTGGAGCATTTTCATTGACTGTGATCTTTTTCTCCATATTTCTTCCACTCTTTTACTGCAAAAAGAAATCAAAATAAATTAAAATGCAACAATAAAATCAACATGGCATTGCTGGCATTTAGATCAAATCCAATCAAATTCTATTTAAATAAATAATTGAAAATAAAATATAAAGTTTCTCTTGATGCCTGGGATGGTTTAATTGGCCAGAGATATGATTAACCAATGGATCTACAATTAGAAGAGGTTTTGGACAAATGAAAATGAAGAAAATAACTCAAAAAATTGATTTTGTTTTCAAAATTCGGAGCTTGATCTTCTGCCTGATTTTTGACCTAGTAAATGATTAAAACTGTTAGTGAAACCTCCTCAAAAATGTTCTCCTTGATTTTCTCTTTCCAATGAGCCGTCCTGGGCCTCATTTGGCCAAGTAAAACTTATTCTATGAACTTCCAAAGTTGATGGGTCAAATCTAGCATGAATCTGAAAATTTTGTTGCTCGGCTAAAAAAAATCAAAATTCCTTATCTAAAATTAAATCCTAAATTTAGAATTCTAATTAATTCTAATTTAATTGTTAATTATAAATTAAAACTGAATTATTAATAAACTATTTATTAATTTAACTGCAATTGATATTTTAATTAACTATTTATAAACAAATTTAATTCTAATTAAAAAAAAACTAATTAAATATTAATCTAAATTGATATTAAAATAAATTATTTTTTTTAATTTAATGAAACATTACATATATTAATTAATTTAATTCATATAATATATCACATATAAAATATTAATATAAACTAATATTAAAAAAATATATCTACACTTACTCCCATTACCCTTATTCGCTCCATTAGTTTTAACTCATTTCAAATGAGTTTTTGAAAATAAAACATCACATAAGCTTTTACACTTGGTTAATGCCCTCTTGCATTGGCAAATCGGATCGGATCGGGAGGAAGAGGGATATCAGAGTTTTATTATAATGCAAAACAAAATCCCCGATGCGATATCGGATCGGGAATTAATGGTATCCGGGGCCTGTTAACTTATATATAAAAGGTCTCCGATGCGAATGTATTGAAATATATGTTTAATTTTATATATATTATTTTATATATTAATTTTAATTTAATTAAATTAATTATGTTTTAATATAAGTAATTAAATTAATTAAATTTGAGATTTAATATATAAAATTAATGTTTTGTTTTGATTTGATTTTAATGAAATTTAGTTAAATTGTGAAATTATCTAAACTACGGCCACTTGGAAAAATAAAAAATAATAAAAATAAACTACAGTCACTTGAATGTTTGGGTTTTCGAGATTAGGATTTGATTTGGAAATTTGGAGCGAATTTCTTAAATCCCGATGCTTAATAATTTGGCTGCATAACTAAAAATGAAAGATGTTAGTAAAAACTCGCTATGGATTAATATTTAAAATGAATGCGTTTTTGGACAAATTTATTTACACAATGCAATATTGTACATTTTATGCGTTTTTAACCGAGGCTGAATAAATGATGAGACTTCAAAGAAGTGCCATTTTCAAACGAGTTGACCAAATGAGGCGAAACAAGTGTCAGTGGGAAGCTTATAAAAAATCGATTCTAATAAAGCAATCAAAACAAGAATCCAAAGAAAACGAAAAATTAACAAAAGCGTAGGGCAATCAACTAAATAAAAATCCAAAAAGGTGTTTAGCCAAAATTTTAATAGAAAGGGTCCCCATTATTTGAAATGAACAAGTCAAAAATGGGGGGGTTGTGTTTTTACCACAACAGAACCCTATGAGGGTGGGAAGGCGTTCTTCAACACTGATCCTGACTGGCAGTGATTTTTTTTACAATTTCTTAGGTGTTCGAGTGAGTGTAAAGATCGTGGTCGGAAGTGAAGAGTCATTGGAAGTTCATGAGGTCTATTTAATACTTGTTGTCAAAGTTGTTGGGCATACGAATGTCTAAGATGGTAGTGCTTGAGGTTTTATTGGAAGGGAAGGTGATGTATATATGCTTGGTGAAGTTTTTATTCAAAGTGTTATCATGTGTTGGGTATAGAGGGTTCGTGAAGGAGTTGTAGTGCTTGATGTTGATGGTGTTTCCACCTTTCATCATAACTCGACTATTAAATATCTTTACAAAAAAGTGGTTCTAAAATTAAAGTGACTCTTAGAAACTAAAGGAACCATTGCAAAACCTTGGTTTGGTAATCAGAATCGTGTCATTAGAGCATGCCCAATAGACATTCAATTTTGGAGAGGCAGTCTGCAATGGCTATCGTTATCTCGAATCTGATTCAAGCCACGACATTCACTTTCGGCGAGGTGGCCTGGAATAGCCATCATTATCTCAAATATGATTCAAGTCGATGCACACACTGATAAATATTCAAGGTAATGATTAATATAATAGCCAACCACACTAATAAATGTGGTTGATATAAATCCATAATATTATTATAAACTTGCAAAAGATTAATAATATTATAAGCTTCCAAAGGATTAATAAATACAAGAGACTATTCATATTATAGACCCAAGGGATTAATACTATAAACCATTGAATTAATATTAAATCCTAACAATATAAATCTTAAGGTTAATATTATAAATCCAATGAATTAAAAAATTAAGAAATTAATATTAAACCTTGAGATTAATATTGCAAGCCCTAAGATTAATATACCAAACATAATATTCATATAAAAAACACTAAGATTATGTTGATGGTGTTGGACCTGCTAACATGTCGAGGGATCTCCAAACTAAGAAGTCCCAAATAGACCTTAGATTGTTTGGAGTAGGAGTCCTAGCAGTGGGTAGTACGGTATTGCCTTGAGTATGGTTGCACGCAAAGGTAAGTAATATGTCCTTGTTGGAAGCAAGGGTGTGACCTTACAGTGTGTTAGGGAAGGTGCGTGAAAGGCTCTAACACATCAAAGGGAAGAAGAGTGTGCCCCATAGAAGCCTGTGATAGCACGCAGCTTGAAAGGGAAGACATGAGCTGAAAGACATCACGAAATGGAAAGTAGAATAGTTGAAAATCCAATGTGATGAATTATACCAACAACATGCTTTGATAAGATTCATACAATTACATATTGAATACTCCATACATACATGCGTAAATTAAAACTACATACATCGTTAGAGTAACCAAAATAGTCAAACTACAATAACAATATATGCATGAAATGTGTTGGCTCTGTTATATTAAAAGAGTGAAAGATCTAA
>APFE031065208.1:0-24564 GCA_000404065.3 Pinus taeda
AGAGGGAGTGTTAGTTTTTGTAGCATCAAATGTGTTCTAGACATGAAACTTGGTGGAGAGCCTAGAACACATGAGATCTCCATAACTTAGAAATTGTTTTTGGAAATTCCACCTATAGATGGCTTAATTATATTATTAACCTATTTTTTTAATATTTCCTAAGTCTAAACTTAGGAAAAATAGTTAATTAATCATAATTAATTAATTCAAGGTGAGAATTCTTTAGAAACTCACACTGATCGATCCAGAAATGATCTGAGCCATTGATTAAGATTTCATCTTAGCCGTTGGAGTCCCAATAGAAAGATATAGGAAGGGATAGATGCGGTGATGGAGAGGATACACTTGAGCAAAATTTCCTTGTGCATATCGATGTAGCAACAATAGAGTTCAAGCCAAAGAGGGGGCATTGTCAGTGAGGGGCAGGGATAGTTATATGAAGGAAGATTTCCAAATATGGATAGGCAGCAATAAGAGGCTGAGTTATTCACAATGCAAGAACACGCGAGTGCACGAGTGCAAACACATGAGTGTAGGAACGCGTGAATGCAAGAGCGCGAGTGCAAGCAACATGAGTGCAAACAGTGGGAGTGTCAAGGTTGCTTAGGGAATATCTTTGCCATATTTTCTTGCAATGCATTTCTAGTTTTCAGCATCTAGATTATACTCAAAATTTTACTGCTACATATAATAAAAACTCTTAGCTGCTGCATATGTTTTCCCAAGTTGGGTTTTTCTAGGGACATTTGTCCAAAAATAGCTGTGTAAAATTTATGTGTGTGTGTGCTATATTTTCTCATTTTCCAGCGCTATTTTCTTCCATAGTTTATTTGTGAATAGCGTGAATTATTTGGCATTTGTCGTCGCTGACAATAGATAGATTTTCAAATGTTCTCTCTCTAGTGTTGCACATCCTGCCACAACACCCTATCTTTGTACCACCCTTTGTCACATTATTGATGTCTAGCCACTGCGACAACCTTCCACTACCCACCAACGACTACACGACTCTGGTTTTGCATCTGTGCTACTGCTGACAATGCCATACTGCTACCAACCCTACATTTGCATTGCAACTCCCTCTCAACTGTTGTTGGTGCAACTACAACTGAGAAGCATTCAAATAACTGAATCAAATTTGTTCAGTATGATGCATCCGTCTCCCATGTCCTAACTGCTACTAGATACTTCATTGTCCACTGAAGAATTTTCATTGTTGATGACTCTACATTGTGCCACTCTACATTGCTGCCAACACTGCATTGTGTTCCTCAATACCTGATTGTTACTAGTCTTCACCTAACACTATGGAATTTGGTTGCATCACTGAAACTGATCCATCCTACTATTGAATATTGTGGACCCCTATAGCAAGGTAATGATCCATGAGGAGAACAGCTCAATAGACCCTTCCCAAATCTATAACTCTGACATATGATCTACTCATACTACTACTACAATGACTGCAATAATGAGTATGGTCTCCCTACATCTTGAAGTACTAGTTTCCATAGGGACTCTCCCTTTGGAACTAGACTCCCTTTGAGTCTTGATCTCTATATGGGAAATATCTTTGCTCCCTCTTGGCAACTCACACAAGAAACTATTGTTTATTGTAGTGTCAGATGTGTTCTAAGCCTCAAAATTTGCAAGGAGGCTAGGACACATGTATTCCATAATACCCATAAATCATTTTGGGAAATTCCACCGTGAGATAGTTTTATTAAAATAATTAATTATTTTTAATGGTGCCTAAGTATAAACTTAGGAAATTAAAAGAATTAAAGGGTATTAATTAAACAAGGGGTGGAATTTCTAGAACAAGACGAGAACCAAGCCAAAATTATCTGAGCCATTGATTAGAGTCTAATCTGAGTTGTTGATTGAACAATGAGAGGATTATAGGAAGAAGCTTGATTAGCATTTGGAAATCAAATTAAGTGAGAGATCAAGAAATCGATTTCTGAAGAGAGCAATGCAACAGGTGTCGAAGAAGTGATTGAGGTGATTTCTTGCAGAAAGGGTAGAACAACGTCCAGAGAGGCTAATGCAAGGCCATGAAGAGATACACAGTGGCAACACTGAGCTTCAGAGGGAGTTTGAAATTCTATTGAGGAGCAGTTGGGAGCAAGTTTTGAAGTCGGGGTGTGAGATCAGGAGGACAAAGGGCCGAAGTTTCCAGGTAGCAGAGGATTAGAGGAGGTGTAACGTAGTCTTAGCAGTAGTGACATAGTGATTGCATGGGTGTGACACAATTATGCATAGAGACTATGTAGAGGCAGTGCAGAGGCTCATCTCTAGTGCAGATTAGTGCCGAATTTCCTAGTAACAATGTGAGATCATCTTACTATCTTTTTGTCTAGTTAGATCTCTATATAGGATTTTCATTTTTCACATCTGAAGAATTATACTCAGAAATCTACTACTTAATAATACAAACCCTCAGTTGTTGCACCATTTTTCCCACATTGGGTTTTTTCTGGGGACATTGGTCCAAAAACAACGGTGTCACTTGTGTGTGTTATTTCTTTCTTACTTAGATTTTTGTTTCATCATATTATTTTAAGTAGTGAAGGCTCCAGTTATATTTATTTCGATGTTTACAATATAATATTGTAAATAACTTGATTTAGTAGGAGAAATATAATTAGTTGTTGCAGTAGTGATTTGGGGCTTCTCAAATTTTCACAGAAATTGGACTGTGTAACTCTGCACTAGGAATCTCCTAGATGTAATTATACCTACATACTAAAACTAGGAAATTCACATTGCCTGTGTCACTGCGACTAGTTCGGAAACTATCTCTTGGCTACTGAATGCAACAAGTTATGCAGTTCTCATCTGGATGACTGTCCGCACCTGCTGACACTGAATCTGTGACTATTGTACTGTGGATCCCTGTTGCAAAGGTGATGATCTTGTTACAACAACTAGAGCTGATCTATCTAATCTCCTTGTTGCTTCTAAACTAGATCTTTCCTATCTGGCACACTGGAGTTTCATAATCCTCCTCCTAGATATGGTGCCTCACTACCTCCTTTTGAGCCTTGTCCCTTACTGGGACCTTTCTTCACTTTGCAACTCACACTAGACAAATCATACTTCCTCTGACACCTATCTTCGGTAACTGGAAGTTGACCTATTACCAAATCTCATATGGTCATCTCTACAAAGTGGAAAAATCTGCGAAACTCAAAAACTGGGAAAAAATAAATTAGAATCACCTCCTATTTTCCTACTCAGCTACTTGTTCTAAAACTCACACTCTCCTATAATGCACAAAACTACTCTATCTGCCTCACTCTGTCTTCAATTTCTTTCTAGGACTACGTGCTCAGCCTTTCTGAACGTCCTCCAGAAAATTGGCACACGAACTGCAACCTTAGCAACATAAACTGGCTTCTTCTAGAAAATTCACACTGCCTTTTGCAACTAGAAAATTATGGATCTCTTCTAGAAAAATGGAACTAGAAATCGTCTAATAAAATCTAGAAATTCCTCCCTCTATGTGTGCACTTTATCTTCCACCCGATACTAATTCTTCTCTAGCAACTAATGCGCCCAACCAGGAAATCTGCTCAGCAAAAATTTGAATTTTTGCTACTTCATCGGCTTGTCAGAATCACTATTCTAGGCAACTCAAATTTTCTGCCACCCTGCAACTGAAAATCAAACCCTTTCCCAGTAATTCGCACTGCCTAGTTAAGCACTACGCAACACCAGAAAATTTAAGCCTGTTGTTCCCTCTAAACAACAAACATTTTTTCTTCTACTTCTGAGCTTCCCAGTTGATCAATCATGCTTTGATACCATGTGAAAATTTCAAATCTCAAATCCTATCGCACCAATTGGAAATTATTTTTCTAATTGTTAATTAAATTAACAATTTATTTGCTATGAAAAATACCAAATAACTCACACTACAAACTTCACAAATAAAATTGTGGAAAATAATAGCACTGGAAACAAAGAAATGCTAGCACACAACTAAAAATTAACACAATTATTTTTGGACAAGTGTCCCTGGAAAAGCCCACCTTGGGAAAATCAGTGCAGCAACTAAGGGTATTTATTATTATGCAACTATGAAATTCTGAGTACAATTTGGGTGCCTGACAATCCACAGTAAGAAAATTTGGCCAAAATTATTTAAGAGAATTTCCTTTCCTCCATAAGAAACCCCAACACAACTGTGCCTCATAAAACTCGTCTGCCTAGACCCTCTGCATGTTGAATTTTCACGATCTTGGGTCTAGGATAGAATCTTAAAATCTTTGATGCTACTAAACCAAGAATCTCAATGATAGTACTTTTCACAAAGGAATATAAAGAATAGTAAATCACACATGCGCAGAATATATACAACCTTTTACATTTTTCAGCCCAAGTTCTTCATATTAGACAACATATAATACAAGAGTCTAGGGCTTCCATACCATGGATAATGGCCCTCATACATCCATTAGTACAAGATACAAATTGAGCCTTGGTGTTAGTACATCGACGACCAATCTGCCCTCAATAAGATACTCTTACCATCAGGATGATGTAGCATGCTCTCTTAGCTCCTCTTGGTCATACCCTCTACCTACCCAGTCCTTCGGCTCCCAATCTATAGCTCCTACCTCTATCAATGCTCCAAGTCCATCTAGCCATTGAACCTCAATTGTCAATTTTCTCTCTAGTTGTGCCTTATTCCATCAAGGGCACAACACATCGAGACTCTTGTCGACTTGTTCACAACTCCACTTGTGAACAACTCTCACCTATCCACTGTTTCTTCTTAGCTACTGAGGGACTTCAACCCACTATGATCTTCTTGCACCACGCTGATGAAGACCAACATAGGGCACAGAGGGCTGCCACCTATCACTGCAAGATATCCATCTCCCACAATGAACATGAGTTAGGAGGACTGCCCATCATCTGCTATAGAAATCCTACTCCACACACAAGTCTCAGGCTCCACAACTGCTCCTTTGGTTATTCAACCCTTGAGCTCAGCAACTACCTTTGTCCATCAAGGTGTTTCAGATCAGGCTACAACTTGTACACTATCATGCAGTACTCCATCCGACCATAAGTTCCCAATCCACATTCACACTTGGTCTCCTCTCACATTGCCCTCCAACACACCTCGAGTGACCAAGTCCACTTTGTATCATTTTCACCTAGTTAGGGCATCCTCACACCTAGGAGGCCCTTACACATGACTACCCATAGACTTCTCCAACTCTTCCCTTTGCTCTGCAATAGAGGAGCTATTCCACAAATCTAGGCTTCATATGTACTACTCATATTGTTGTTTGTGGACTGAGTTTTAATTACTGGTTAGGACTTCCATTGAAACCTACAATAGCCCACTAACACAACTAAAGCTCACCTAATTTGATGCAGCTTCTTCCCTTTACCAACTCTGAAAACTTGCTCTCCTAGATGACTGCTCCTGCACCCATTTTAAGTTTGTTTAGCCCTCTAAACAGTTCCTTCAAGACTACAGCAAGTTCACCATAGGTCTATAGCCTTCTTGGATTAATTCCCATGCCACAGCTAGCCCATAACAACTCTTCTTTCACGTCCACAAACTGATCCCTCACTATAGAATCTGTCACTTGGTTAGGGCATCTAACCATTATTTCAGCCCCTCCTTTTTTACTTCCACAGGCTGCACATAAAATGATCCAACACTAGTCAAAACATTGACCTAACACACAACTCCAACTCACTATTTGAGGTCCTCTTGACTGTTGCAATCTTGGGTCTGGTTAGGGCACACTACATAGTCCTAACAACCCTTATAAGAAACCATGCAAAATTCCTTCTCTTGTTGTGGATTCCCTTCTTCTTCAATCCTGCTGCCTATTTTGTCTCTCCCATTACTCCAGCACATAAGAACAAGCCTTACGACCCTATGTCTTTCCCGGAACAGGCCTACGATAGATCTAGGGCTTGTGGCTTACCCTAGACAAGGATCTCCACCCTCAAATAACCCATCAGTCACCCTTGGAGTTGTGACTGCCTTTGTATGAGGTTCTCCTTCTATTCACTAGTTGGTAAGACTTCTTCCAACCCATTGGATTTACTTATGTCCCTTACATCAACCAGAGACTAGGCTTCAACCTTCCCTAAGACTGTTATACAAGTCTGCAGACTTGTTTCATGAGATCTTCCCATGCAAAAGTCTTCCAAAACAACCCTAATACAACCTTATCTCAGCCGAACCTCCTGCAAGGTAACATGCATACAAACTAGTCATGAAGAGGCTAAAAAACAAGGCCTTCTCCTCCTTCGCTTGGCTTCTCCTACCTGTGCTCCAACACAGATATAAACCTCCTCAATCGAGATCCTTTTCAATTATTCGTCATGTGTTGTACTCAAAGCATGAGAAATAGTCTTCCACAACACCTCTTATTTATACTAAACAAGAGGGCTTCCTTCAATGTCATTCTAGGGCTTTTACAATTGTCACATGGCTTATTAACACCAAACTGACCTAGACATACATGTGCAAAACCCATACTCTGACTTCAAAATTTCATAGCTCCATTTATACAACTTAGAATCGGATGATTCTCATTGCATTAGATTAGTCTTACTGAGAGCTATCATCCTCATCCATCACATGTCGAAATGTGCTCATGATTTTGGCCGAAATTCCAATGGGTGCGTAACCCCAAGCTTGGGTTCCAAGCCCACAAGCCTACTTGTGGTGCTTTGCCCTCTAATCCCCGAACCCTAGGGCTTGGAGTACCTCCCAAGCTATCAAAAAACAACACTAAACAGGCTTCTGCCTAGAACCTCTGATTAAGTCATTCTGCTTGTCTCTACTGAGAAAAATGATTTTAGAGCCTTCTGGAAGCTAAATCAATTTGCCCCATAACCAAATCAAATTTCCCTTTGAAGCTGACTGTGTAGTCCTCTGCACTGCCTCACTGGGAATAACTCGACTTCTTGCTGCTCCCTCTCTGGATCTGGAAAAAGTCCTCTAGATCACTGTCCCTGCCCCTCTCTGTCTTTTCTTCCCTATTGAAGCTCAAACTTTTCTAACATTGCTGGCTTTCTAGAAAATCGAAACCTCTAAGGAAATCTAACTCTTCATGGTTCTCACAAGTGTGTTCTCTATATACCCATCGAATTATTCTTATAATATTTTTTTGGGACTCCAACGGCCAAGATTAAATCTTAATCAATGGCTAATATTAATTCCTAGTCGATCCATGTGAGTTTCTAGATGATTCATGTGAAAATTCCACAACTAGAATCCTATTGCAGCAACTGGTATTATTTCTCCTAATTGTTAATTAATTTAACAATTTATTTGCTATGACAAATATTGAAATAAACAACTTGCAACATTAACAAATAAAACAATGAAAAAAATAATGCGCTGGAAACTAAGAAATTCTAGCACACGCACATAAAATATAAGACAATTATTTTTAGACAAATATCCCCAATAAAACCCAACTTGGTAAAATTGGTGTAGTAGTGAGGGTTTTTATTATTATGCAGCAGTGAAAATTTGAGTAAAATTTGGATGCTTGAAACTGGCAATCCAAAGTAAGAAATTTTGGGAAAAATTATTGAAGGGAATTTACCCTTCCTCCACTAGCAATATTGGCACAACCTTCCTTCAGAAACTCAGCACTCTGACCCTCTGTGTCAGCCTTTGCGCTGCTTTGCATAGCTTGCTTGACGTAGAGCCTCCAACTAGTCTTTTATGAATTCGTTATCCCTCTAGCTGTTGAGGAAATCGCCTCTCTGGACTTTTAGAACCTATGCCCAACCTTTGGAACTGAGAACAATTTTCTCTCCAGTAAATCCATCTTTCCTCTCTAAAGCTACCACACAGTGCACTGTGCTAGCTCACTGGGATACTTTGGCCCTCTTGCTGTTGCCTCTCTGGATTTGGAAATCTTCCTTCGGATCATTATCCCTGCACCTCACTCATTGCTTCGATCTCTGGCTCTCTCCAACAGTTGACTGCTGCTACTTTGTAAATTGATCTTCTAAGAAATCAAACTGCTCAAGAGTACTCTCCATCACCACATTGACGTCCTCTTATAATCCATTGTTGGAGCACCAACAACGAAGATTAAAACATAATCGATGGCCATGATAATCTCTGGATTGATCCATGCGAGGTTTTAGATTATTATTGTCTTATTTCAGTTAATACTCATTAATTAACCATATTCCCTAAGTATAGACTTACAAAATATTTAAAATACAATTAATAATCTAATTGAGACACTTCTAGGTGGAGTTTCCAAAAACAATTTTTGCGTGTTGGAGATCTCATGTATTCTAGCCTCCACCATTTTTCGAGGCTAGAACACATCTGTTGCTACAAAAAATAACAATTCACACCTTATCTCAATTAATTTTGATTAATTAACCTCTTTGGTTAAGTGTAGATTTAGGAAATAATTAAAAATAGGCTAATAATCTAATTTAGACACTTCTAGGTGGACTTTCCAAAAACAATTTTTGGGTTATGGAAAGCTTTTGTGTTTTAGCCTCTCCACAAAGTTTCGATACTAGAACACCTTTGATGCTACAAAAACTAACAACAATGACCAATTCCTTGTTGGAAATTTTGTCCCTACTCCTCACTCACTACTTTGATCTCTCTCTCTCTCTCCAACAATTGATTGTTACTACTATGGAAATTGAACTGCTTAAGTGTACTCCCATCACCACATCGACCTCCTCTTATAATTCACTGTTGGAGCACCAACGACCAAGATTAAAACATAATCAATGGCTAGGATAATCTCTGGATCAGTCCACGTCAGTTTTTAGACTATTCTCATCTTCTTTTAATTAATACTAATTAATTAACCATATTCCCTAAGTTTAGACTTAGGAAATATTTAAAAAACGGTTAATAATCTAATTGATACACTTCTAGGTGAAGTTTTCGAAAACGATTTCTGCGTGTTGGAGATCTCATGTATTCTAACCTCTCCAAAAAAATTGTGGCTAGAACACATCTGATGCTACAAAAACTAACAATTCACACCTTATCTCAATTAATTTTGATTAATTAACCACTTTCCTTAAGTTTAGACTTAGGAAATAATTAAAAATAGACTAGTAACATAATTGAGACACTTCTAGGTGGACTTTCGAGAAACAATTTTTGGGTTATGGAGAACTTCTATGTTTTAGCCTTTCCACAAAGTTTCGAGACTAAAACACCTTTGATGTTACAGAAACTAATAACAACGTCGAATTCCTTGTTGGAAATATTGTCCCTGCCCCTCACTCACTGCTTTGATCTCTGGCTCTCTCCGACATCTACTGTTGCTACTCTTGAAATTGATATTCTAAGAAATTGAACTGCTCAAAATTACTCTCCATCACCACATTGACCTCCTCTTATAATCCATTGTTGGAGTACCAATGGTCAAGATTAAAACATAATTGATGCCTAGGATAATCTCTAGATCGATTCGCGTGAGTTTTTAGATTATTCTTGTCTTATTTCAATTAATACTGATTAATTAACCATATTCCCTAAGTTTAAACTTACGAAATATTTGAAAATTGTTAATAATCTAATTGAGACACTTCTAGGTGGAATTTCCAAAAACGATTTTAGTTTGTTGGAGATCTCATGTATTGTAGCCTCTCCACCAAATTTCATGGCTGGAACACATCCGATGCTTCAAAAACTAAAAATTCAAAACTTATCTCAATTATTTTTGATTAATTAACCCTTTTCCTTAAGTTTAGACTTAGGAAATAATTGAAAATTGGCCAATAATACAATTGAGACACTTCTAGGTGGACTTTCCAGAAACATTTTTTGGGTTATGGAGAACTTCTGCATTTTAGCCTCTCCACAAAGTTTCAAGACTAGAACACCTTTGATGCTACAAAAACTAAAAACAATGACCAATTCCTTGTTGGAAATACTGAGAGGGGGGTGAATCAGTTTGCCTTAGCAATTAACACTTATTAATCCTTTTAAGAGCATTAGTTAATCTTCAAAATTATTATTCTTATTATCTTCAGATAATCATAAACATTTATTAACAGTAAACAACACCATACAACAATGCAGAAAGATAGACACAGTAGACACAAATTTTTTTAGATGGAAAACCTCCTCCGAGTCAAAAACCACTGAACGCTTCTTAGTAATTGTCTTATCTCTTTTAAAATAAAATAATTACATTAAGGTTTTAGCCACAACTAAATAAGGCTCCAACCCCCTGATTTACAGGCTACAACCTGTAGGAAAATACTACACCCTAATAACTTGTTGCAACCGAAAGGATGCCCCAACGCCCTATAACTCAGGCCACAACCTAATGAGTGCCCCAACACTCTGTTTACTAGCTATTGTCAAAAGGATGCTTCGTGACCCTATAGTCTATCAACACCAATTGAAAGGACACCATAATGCCCTGTGTAGGCTATGACATGCCCTAGCACCACCCTGCCACCATAAAGTGGCGGCATACAATGTTTCACAATTTTCAGACTGGATCCCCATGTGCTATGAATCAATATAAGATAGTTGAATAGAAGATATTGTTGTACTCTATAATCTGTCAAATCTTGGTAGCCATTGGTCACTGTACAAAACCGTCCAAACAAATCACTGCACTATGCTACACAAATTGATCATTGCATTGCACATCAAACCCTACTGCCATATCAACTGACAACGACAAAAGTGAACCATTGTTCATTATTGTAAAAACTGCTACCACTGACCACTACACATTATTGTATGTCACTGCTCACATAGGTCATTGTACATTACTACTGAGTCACTGCACTGCACATGAATATATGAGAATTCATGTGCTCACAACACTGGCTACCAACATCACTGAATCAAACACCCTGTACTGCTGCAAATGTTGAATCCAAATGACTGATAATGGCATACCCCAAGATGTCTTTGGTAATTTCTATTACTTGCTTCCAATGCTCTCAAACACTGCCCATAGAGAGCTACCAACATGTCTTACCCTTGATCACTAGTCATACATTGCTATCCATCTTTCTCGTTAGTAAGATGAACTACAAGGTGATAGTGTCATCAAGGACCTACTACCCCGTAAGGTCATGGTTATGCCATTAAGACAATACAACCTCTAGGTCATCACTATAAGACACCTAATACAAATTCCTAGGCCATCACAGTCTGCGTAAAGTCAAATTCAAAGTGTCAACGCACTGTCAAATCTATTGTCCAATCCAAGTGTCAATTTATCAAGTATTCATTACTATAGTAGTGAATTATAGCTATCATAAGGTCAATGTCAAATCTGTGTGTCAGATTTCAAGGAGTGTTGTCACGTCAAGCTACTTTCAATTCAACCTAGAACCACTGTGATATAAGTCCAGGTCATGATTTTATGTTACGGTCAATAGGTCCCTAACTGTATTGTCAAATTAATAAATTTACAATATCACAATGTCATTGGCCATCATAATAAATGTCAATCTTCTATAGCATAACATCATTAATTCATAATTTCATTATAGCTATACAGGTGTTTCATTTATAATTATTACCCTAATCACAGTCATGTCATCAAGTCTCTGTAAAGTATATATGTGACAATCACATATTTATATCATTTCCATGTCATAAGTTTAGGCTATATGTCAAGTAAACATGAAGGCCATTGTCGCAACCGCCATCACATCAAGTCAAGTCAACGTTATCACTGTTTTATTGTTATAATAGGACAACCACAATGATTTTCAAATCTATATGTCAAGGAATAAAGTCATTGTACTTTGGTTCAAAATTGCACTAAGAGGTTTTTCAACAAAAATGCACGATATTATTAGATCAAATAAAATTCAAAGTCAATTATTGGGTTAGTGCTTTCGGTTCTTGAATTTATTCAATGATACACAGTGAGATTGCGCTAAGAATTATTGACATATATTGACAATTGTAGGTGAAGAAACTTCATCTTCAAACTTTGAATGCCATCAAATAGTAGCATGACCACTCCAATGGTATCACAACTAATCATTTCTTAGTCCACAAAGATTAGCGATTGAAACAAGTCTACGCAATTACAGAGATGGACACACATCAACTAAGAGTTTTGTAGTTTTGATGGAAGATCAGGGGAAAAGGCTACTGTCACAAACAATCCCTAACTATCTTTCCCTAGGTCTGCAATCAGAAATGTTAAGTATTGGGGGATTTCGCAATGCATTATATTAGATATCATTTTTTGCGATTCAACTACATTAATTAAGCCATTCGTCTATTTCCATTTCCATGAGAGGTAGTCGTAACTGACTAATTTATCATGATTTTTGAATAGTCCACTTGGCACTCATTGCATCGGGTGATGCTCACAGGGGTGAAGAAGTGAGATTGAAACTAGTGAAATAAATCACATAGCGTCAATCATCACTTCTAGGGTTCACAAGCTAAGTAGGCTTGATTGTGCAGAAAACTCCAAAGTTAAGCGCACTTGAGCCAGAGGCGACCTGGGATGGGTGACGTCCTGGGAAGTCCTGGTTACCAGGTGTGAGCCATGGAAGTGGTGATTGATTCTATGTGATTTATTTCACTAGTTTCAATCCCACTTCTTCACCCTTGTGAGCATCACTTGATGCAATGAGTGCTAAGTGGACTATTCAAAAATCATGAGAAATTAGTCAGTTTAAGACTACCTCTCATGGAAATGGTCATAGATGAATCGCTTACTTAATGCAGTTGAATCCCAAAAAATGATATCTAATATAATGCACTACGAAATCCCCCAATAATTAATTGAAAAGAGTAAATGGAACTCTACTTGAATGGTTCATGAGGCACAATACTTGCTAAGGTTTTGCAAATGGGGTAGCAAGCTAAGTGGGCTTGATTGTGGGGAAAACTCCACAGTAAAGCGCGCTTGAGCTAGAGGTGATCTGGGATGGGTGACCTCCCGGGAAGTCCTGGTTACCGGGTGAAAACCCTAGAAGTGATGATTGATGCGATGTTATTTATTTCACTAGTTTCAATCCCACTTCTTCACCCCTGTGAACATCATCCAATGCAATGAGTGCTAAGTGGACTATTCAAAAATCATGAGAAATCAGTCAGTTACAACTAACTCTCATGGAAATGGTCATAGATGAATGGCTTATTTAACACAGTTGAATCCCAAAAAATGATATCTAATAAATTAGAAATGTGTAATATGAATTCCAAGTGATTTAGAAGTGAACACAAAAATTCAAATAGAAACTCTACACTATCCTAACTGCATAAGGTCAAGTATTTATGTCTTACTAAGGTTTATAGCATGGAGGCTTATGGTACTAGTTCTTTCAATAAAACTTCTCTTAAGCTGAGGTCCCACAAAAATTCTAAGATGTTTCTTCGAGGTGTCTTTATTCCAATTGTTGCCCAAAAAGAATTCCTTAACAAGGCCCTTTAATAGGACCAAATTCCACCTACCAAAATAACCCTCAGCATAAAATATAGGCCAAACCTAGCCCTATATAAATCTTTGTGTTAGCTACTCAAGGAGGGTGAAAGTTTCAGAAGCCTTATTTACTAGATCATATTTTGAGTTAATTGCTTTGGAGGAGTGATTTAAACCTTAAAGGAGAGAACATACCTGCAAAAACACGTTGCCCAACGAAACCCAATCAAGTAACAGACAAGAAAGACAATCCCTAGCCCTCTTCTAAGATTCATTATTCTTCCTCAGGAGTCCAAAATATTTCAGAGCATAAAATCATAAGATACGTTGTTGAAATATGATATGTGAGGTAAGGTATAATGTCTCCTTTCTATAGACATATGTGTGGGCGAAGAAGGGCTCCATTGAAATGAACGTTGGAGATTAGGAGAGGCTCCATAAGGAATTAAAGCATTAGAAATTAATTAATTCATGTCTTGTGTGTAAGTAAGGAAGGTCATGAGCCTTATGGAGGAGGGATATTAGTCCTCAAAATATGAAGGATACTAATTTAATACTTTTCTTAAGATGATTTTTCACTAAAATTTAATAACTTATTTGTACTAACCCTTAAGTTAGATATGATCATTGACCAATGAATGTGTGTCATGACCCATTCTATGGGGTTTTAGCCCACCAACTGGGGTCCCAAACTTCAAACATGAATACCTCTCAAACTAGGAGGCCTCTCGGGGTGTACCTCATACCATAAGAATCATATTTCCGAGGAGAATCCAATGACGTGGATCTCCAGAGTAAACCCAATGATTTTCCTCTTCAAAAACCCTCGACAAAGTTGGGGTATGTCCTTAGTCCAGGAATGCAAACCCTAAGATCTAGATTTTGAACCATCGAACAATGGAACTGCCAACTTGATGTAATCGAAACAATTATAAGAAGCGTTCATTACAATTCGACATTAATGATGAGTGTTTCAGTGAAAGTCAAACCTAGTCAAACCTGAGGGTTGACATCAATAACAACATCATCCAACATTCCTTATCAGATACTTCTTTATTCAATGGCTTTGAGTTGTTATCTTATTTGAGATATCTTGACAAAATATGATGTCACTATGTCATTCTTCGTCATCTTGATATTACGAAGTTGTCCTCTTAGATTGATGGATTGATTTACATTGTTAATGATATACAATCCAATAATAGCATCATACATAGCCTTGGCAGTTTTATGTTTAGCAATATATGGAATCAAATGATCCCTAATAGAATATAATACTATGCTTCTTGCCAAAATATCATCTTCATGAAACTTGTCCTTTCCAGCTTGATCAGATGGGTCAGTAACTTTACTTGTGACAATTCCCAAAAGTTTGTTTCTTTCAAGAATTATTTCAACCCTAGACTTGCATGCCCTATAGTTAGTAGCTCCTTCAAGCTTGCTTTCAGTCTTCATGAAAATTATGAAGATTTCTGATCATAATAGAGGACAAAATTCAAAATTCTTTGGATGCCCTTCAAGTGCTCTTCAAGATGATCTCTTTGCTCTTTTCCTTCACCAAAGCTCTGATACCATGTTGAAATTCTAGTGTAGCTAGGACTAGAATAATTTTCGCAATTGATAACTACTTCTAATGATGCAATCAATTATTTCTTTACACTTCAATCATCAAGTAGCTATACATTGAAAACTCCAACCATTCGCTTCTTTAATAAGAGCAGTAAATAGAGATCACAATAAACAATGTATAGTAGACAAGAGACACCAAGAATTAGGCTCAAAGCCAAGGCAAAACCCACAAGGGAAAAGCCAACCAAAATTATTTCCTTATGAGAGAAATTTTTTTCCATCAAAAGTACATCAAGAATATACCAATAAATCCAAATATGTTCTCAATCGAGTTTCAGTCAAAACTAGTCACTAGGAGAGAGAAAGTAAACTTCTCTTCAATGAATGTACTCTGAAAAAGAGGCCGAGATTCTGTCCTGAGATGACTTAGGTTGAGGGCCAAAATTCAGCTCTGACATGGCCACAGAGCAGTCAACAAAATGGTCGAACTTTTCGGTCAAACCAGCAGCCCAGAGATGCAATCAACACAGGTCAACATCCCAATAAGTATGAGTGAAATCTTCATTCAACGGAGATCAATAAACACTGAAATCTTCAGCCTTACAAATGATCAAAACAGAGATTCAAATCAGATGCCAATGTATCGAAAAAAACTCGGTCAAAGCAGCTTCCAGAAAAGTCAACGCAGCTTCAATCAACCTTCCTTCTGATCTTCGCATGTATGGAGACTTGCTTAGAATTGCAGAACAAACTAGCTTGTGTGATGTGTCAAATGAGCCCAATTTATCTGAGTTTGACGTGGGCTAATTAACCCTAATGAGGCCAACTTGAAGAAATTATGAGGCCAACTTGTAAGGTTGACAAAAACAATTTTCCTTCATAATTTTAATGCTATCCAAATTTTCAACAAGTTCTACTAGCTGCCATGCATAATCAGTATCTTCTCTGGTAATTGAATTAAGACTAAAAGACTTGGATTTGTGAGATGATGTGAAAGAGGCAGAGTTTTACTACCTACCATGTATGATGAGTACTTTCTCTGGTAGTTGACTTAAAACAATATTAACAATTTATTTTTGCTTTCATGGAAAATAACTGTTTAGCTTGAATCCAGTTATGTAAGGTTGCCATAGATGTGAACGGATAGAATCTATAATATTTCGTGAATATATATTGAGTAAAGATAAAATGGTAGTGTATTTTAAATATAATTTTAAAAAATAAAAATAAATAACAATGGTTTTTATATAAAATTTATAATTTATGAAAATATTTTGATTATTTAAAAATTTATTTAATTGATAATTTATTTATTAGATATTATTTTACTTAGTTAGATTATTTAAATACCGATTTAGATTTATTTTAAACGTTTATCAAGTTATCGGAAGTTAAATTTAATCATTATCTTTTAATGAATTAAATTTTTAGGGTTGATTTAAATAGTTCACTTTAAGATAAAATTTTAATGAAGTAAAAAAATATAATATATTTAAAAAATATACAATATAAATATATTATTTTTGAATAAGTAAAAAATCATGCTTTTATAAAGTTATAATTTTTTAATAAGATAAAATTGTGACCGAATAAATCAAAAAATAAATTTATTTAATAAATGTAAAACATGATTTATTTCTATCACATGTTTACATGTATTTTATAACTTAATTAATTTGAAAAATAATTATTTTTTATTATCATTTTAACTAAATAAATAATAGTTAATAGTTTCTAAAATATTTTTAAAAAATGAAATCACTATAAATTATATGTTTTCTACATAATTTATACAAATATAAAATCTTCTAATTTTTCTTAAAATTCTGGATACATATCATAAGATAATATAGATATTACATAGAATTGTAAAATAAATTATCTTAATTTTATTAAATTTTAAGAAATTACATTTTAATATCAAATGGTAATAAATTTGATTGTGCCCATTGTTACCCCTATTCATATGAGTTATAATTGCATATTAGGGGTAACTTGTATAGGTGTTGATATTTTGGATGAGTGGTGGGTTAATACTTCTTAGCGGAGTAACCTTTCATAATATTGTTTTAGGATGAGTGATCATAGTGGTGGTCTTCTTTCATAGACTATGTTGTTGACGATCTTGGATATTTTGGTTGATGTTGTTTTGTTCACTTTATGATGATGCTCTTATTGCTTTGTTATGATGTTGGTTATCTAGATGCTTAAGGTAATGCTTTGATGTGACAATTATATTTTCTTGTTTGCTCTTTGCATGGCTTGCTATTATGAAGGATAATGCTTTTATGGGAGATATATATCTTGTACATTTATGATAATCTTGAACATAATCGATAGTGATATTTTTAGAGTATCAATCTATTTAGTATGTCTTGAGTACTCTACAGGATTTGATGAGGATTTTTGTGGATATATGCCAATATGACACTTTGAAATGAGTGCTCTTGCATTTCACATGTCTATTGCACTATTATGATAACATTCAATAAGATAGATAAGTTACCTTGTGGAGTGTTTATCTCCTCGATAATGTTTTAGAGTTGGGATTGGTCTTAACATGATCACATGAACCTCATATAAGAAGAAACACTTAGTATTTTTGGTGTTTGTTGTACTTTCATGATGATATTCAACCATATAGATAACCTTTTTCACATAGCGCTCACTTTTTATTATATTTTGGAAGACCTTGGCGGGGTTGACTATGGTTTGATAGTGGCACAATGAGATATCGACCTATGATGGAGTGCCTCGGCATCTAAATTGTATGTTAGCTATTTACAGTATACTTAATCAAATATACACCTAATTAAGTATATTTTTCACCTCCATGACACATTTCTTAGTAACCTACGGTTTGAAGGCAACATTTTGTCATGGTTGACAGATTAGATAGTCTGGATGAAGTGCCATGAGAATTTTTGTATCTATCATGGTATATGGTCATAATTAATGGAATAAGCACTTGCTCTTCAAAAGTGATCCACCCTTCTTAAGTTTTCAATACTTTGCATCATGTTCACGGGGTCTTTAGTGCATAAATGGATATGGTTGACATGGAATCTTGGGTAAGGGTGCCATGGAGTCTTATGTTCATATGGATATATTCTACAAAATAGACACATCATCTTGGGGAGCACTCCACTTCATGATTTCTTAGGTATCTATGGTTTGTGGTTGGTATATCTTGTGGTTTGAGCATTTATGGCACACATTAGAGAAATTTGAGGTCTAAAATGGACCTCCTAAGAAAAATGTACAGCCAAAATAAACTTTATAAGAACCAATAAAATTCAAGATGATGATGTTAACCATGGGGAATGATTCACCATTTTTGGGGTAAAATAGTATAAAGAATAAAAAATAATAAAATAATAAAACTACTTTTTCAACTTGTATTTTCAACTTATCTCCCTAAGGTTTTACTCAAATTTCGAGTGGGAGTAATGTTAGATGCAAAATTTAATTCCTTATCCAAGGAGTACCCATGTTGCATACTTTCGATGGTCCCTGCTACACGAAAAATGAGAAATGCATGAAAAACGTGATTGCTCACATTTTTCATGTATTTCTCATTTTTCGTGTTGTAAGGTCCATTGAAAGTATGCAACATGGGTACTCCTTGGATGAAGAATCAAATTTTCCATCCAACGAGTGTTCTTGCTCGAAATTTGAGCAAACCAATATGGAGATAAGTTGAAAATATGAGTTGAAAAAGTAGTTATTTCTTTCTTCCCTCTAAAAGTTGATGATGTAATCTAATCTTATTTGATTATTTCCATTATTATTTTATAATTTCCTTAGGAGGCCCATTTTAGACCTCAAAGCGTTAAACCTATTAATGCATATTTCTTCATGGGGAAGTCATGTGGCACATGTTCCTATTCTATTGGTTGAGGGAACCAACAAATATGGAGGTTTTCTACCTTGTAACAGTGATAGCCCATGGATGAGCTTACATTGCATAGTTTTCTATGCCACCCCGATGAGGATGTTCACGCTATATGATTGCCTATTTGGTCCTCCACTAGTAATTCTACTCTTGATCATGCACATATGACACATGGGGACTCTGTTGACTCATTCTACATCTCACACCGTGGAATGACTTAGTTCTTGATGCCACATGTGTGGATAAGGTTGGTTACTTGTACATCTATTTGGCTTATCCACATATAGAGGTCATCCATTGCTATATCATGGAGGTCCTTTACTATCTTACATATGTGATTCATGTCTAGGAGGGTGCACTTATGGATACGGATATAACTTGATATTTTTAGAAACTATAATTGGTTTATCCTGAAACAAAGAAGGCACCCTCATCTCTTGGCTTTAGTTTTATGAAGTTGTTGTAACCAATTCTATTAATAGTTGACATTTTTATTGTAATCACATAGATGAGAATAATATTTTATTTGTTTCCTAGAATATTTTATTAGAGGAAGTTAATGATCTCAACAAACCTTTTGCTACATTTAATACACAATTATTTGAGATTAGTATTTCATTGTATTCATTAGCGAGCAAAGTGGATCAAGGAAACAAATGCTATTTTATTGTGAGAGAGACTTGACCATAAACCTGTATAAGGGTTTTTTTCTTTCCATTTGCAACTTGTATTTGGGGGATTGATTAGTGGAAGAACTTGCAAGTGGACCTCCAAGCTTGTCGATTAAATCATCTTGTTATGTATAAGTGATAGCTTTTATGATTTATACAATTTGTATATGTGTGGTTATATGTTTTGGACACATTGTTGGAAGTTTTATCCATTAGAAAATTTCAGCCTAAAAGTGCCCTTGAAATTTTCATGTAATTTCCATGTCAATGTAAACTAATCAAAATATTTTAAATTGAAAAATAGGTACATGTCAATATTTTAGAGGGAAAAGAAGAAAAACTATATTTTTTAATTGTATTTTTGGCTTATCTCCTTGTAGGTTCACTCAAATTTCAAGTGTAAGCACTTGTTGGATGCGCAAAGACACATGAGACTCAAAATATCGTGCTTAAGAACGTGGAGGTTCGAGTCCTATTGAAGACATACATAATATTTCTCGTAAATTCCACATCCAACGAGTACCTATTATGCATACTTTTGAGAAGACTCACTTTGATAAAAAAAATGAAGATACATTAAAAAGTGTGTTCAACGTGTTTTTTTAATGTATCTTCAATTTTTATCAATGTGAGTCTTCTCAAAAGTATGCATAATGGTACTCTTTGGATGTGGAATTTAATTTTTCATCCAAAGAGTGCCTACACTTGAAATTTGAGTGAACGTATAAGGAGACAAGCTAAAATTACAATTAAAAAAAAATAGTTTTCTTCTTTTCCCTCCAAAATTCATAACTCTTATTTTATTATTTTAACTATTATTTTATTTTATTTTAGATTCAAAGGAAACAAAGGGGTATATAAAGGTACAATTGCCTTATTGGAGAAGAATAAGGTTGTAAGTTCCTTCCCTACATTTTAATTTCTTTTTGTTATTCTTACCTTCAAGATTAATGCATTAGATGCTAGATCTATAGCATGGTTCTTTACCTTTGTAATTTAATCTTTGCTAAGAACCACCATAAACATTGGCTTGTGATCTAGGATCATTAAAGTGACTTGGTTCGTTAATTTAACTTAAACAAACAATAAAATTAAATCAAGCATGAAGAACTTCAACGAAGCTACAATTAAAAGAAATGGAGAAGATCGAGAAGATAGAAAACAATAAGAATAAATAATTGATAATGGAGTTCGTCTAATGTGAACTACATCTTCGGGCCTTATCTCCAAGGGAGTGGGCTCTTTTATTAATTAAATGTTAATCTTCAATTCACTTTGTTACGTCAATAAAATGTTTTCAATATGCTAATTAAAGCCTATAAAATGAAACTAAGGTAGTGGTGTTCATAAACCATGTTCTCCTTTCTTACTGCAAAAAACGAGGCTCGAAACTCACTATATACAAATTGACCTCAAATACTAAAAAAAAAACCTTCGAAAACCTGCACCAAATTAAACTCTTTGCTACTAGGAAGTGGCCTAAAAATTCCCACCAAACACTCCTTCAGTTACTGCAAACTTGGAGCTTGAACAACCTGTTTACAAATGATTTGCGCCTAAAAGTTATTGGCTTTGTTAAAAAATTAGGACTAAGGATTGTGGCATTATGGCATAATTTTAATATTTAAAATAATTGACGGTTGAAATATCCATGGTAAAACCTAGGGGCTATCAGCCATGTTTATAAGCAAATCTCTCGCAAATATTTTACAACTCAAAACTATAGGCCTGCCAACCTATTATCACATTATGTTAAACTTTTCACCGTTGCGACCCATATAAAACTTGACATGGTGGCCAATCCTTGTTGGCATTGAAACATTTTAATATTGTAACGTTGATTACAACCGACCCCCTATCCAATCAAATCCAAAACAAATTATTACATGGTGGAGTTGGTGTTAACCATAAAAATGGAATGTGTTGGAGCCTAATAAAATCGATCCTCTTGAAAAACTAGTTCTACCCACTAGTTAAATTTTGGGATATAATTATTCATGCATGGTAAAATGGTGGTTCAGTTGGTGCTTGTTTAACATGGCATGAACTTATATTTGTGATCCAACCAAATGATAACATAATGATACGTTGTCGGTCTATTATAATTAGTTCTCAGGAGGTGCCACGCAACACCCTTTCACTGGGCCGAGTGGCATGTTGCCATTGGTTCACCTGTGTACGCATTTAGCACCCAAGCTTTCCACGCTTCCATTTCTCTACTTTCCACTTGTCCTTGGCTTGCCATATTAGCTCGTGGCCTTGCGACTTGTTAGCTCTAAACTTCCCACAAGTTGGCAATGTCAACCCTAGATCTTTTCATGTCACCGTATGGATGCCATGTGTCACTTCCATGCCATCTGTATGGATACCATGTGTCACTGTAGATTCTACCACATGACAACCTTGCGGAATCCATTTTTGCAGTTTGGCACGAATTTTAGATTGCCATAATTTTTACATATAGGCTATGTTCAGTGCAATTCAAGTTGCATTGGATTCGTCTCATCGAGCTCTTTGACATGGAATTGCTTCTAATAAGTTTTGAGAACTTTTATTTTTAGGCCTTCTTATATACTCTTAAATCATTCCTCCTCATTAAGAGACTTTTGGACCTCCAAAAGGTTCTTAATTAGAAACAAAGTGTGGGATTTGCCTCCCCATTTGTCTTGTGTATGTCCATGCTATTTTTTTCACTTATCTCATCATAATCATTTGCATGATAACTATAAAAATTGAAAGCATGTTGTTACCCAGTTGCATATTTCCACTTCTTTCTATATTTATTACTTACCCATGTACTCAACATTAGTAGTGAAAAAAAAAATGTTAATGACAATGGACCAATACGTTTGACCTTCTTTACAAATTCACATGAGAAAATCTCATGCCGTAATGTCTATGTTCCTAAAACATAGCATGTTTAGATCTATATGCAACTATTTCACTTTTCTGCTTCAAATCATCTACTTTCTCGATCTTTACAAACATAAGCAGGGAGGTTTTACATCGCATCCCGACTATGGTGATTTTGGTCTCATCTTCAGACTTAAATAAACAATCATGTTGAGCTATTGCAACCATTTTATGCTTGCATTTCCTATCTCATAACCACTTGGACCTTGATTATGGATGCAGATCCCAACAATATTCATCGTCATGGCCTTCTTTCTTGTTGTGGGAGTACGATGGTTTTACATATTCCTTCTTGTCACGGGGACTTAGAAAGTTTTCTTCATGCTTTGCCTCCTTATTGTTGGCCATGGTTTTCCTATACAAAGCCATTGTTTTCCAATACTTGGCAACACTATGGTTGTTCAACCCACAAAATGTGCATGGTTTCCTATACCACAATTTTTTTAAATCACTAATCTCCTTATAATCGAAAGGAACATTGGAACAATTAGCTTTATTATACCTTTGATGGTCATCTTTGGCGCATGCATGCAAAAGAGAATCTGTCTTAATTCTTCCCACCAATATCTTGCATTCTTTATTGTTGCTAAATGAAGATGTGCCATCACTTTTATTAGGTTGTTTTTCTTCCTTTGGCGTTTTATTTTGTGAAGGAGGATCACCACCAGTTTCCTTTTTTTATGGCTTGACTTGACGATCCCTCTTTCTCATCTTTGGCTTTGTCACTCTTTTCGAGTTTCTTCCAATTGTGATACATTTCCTCCACCATCGCCTTAATTGTCATAAGGAATCAAGGAAATATTCACTTGACCTTAAAGGAATCTCTCCTTGTGAAGCCATCTCTTCTCTTTGAGTGAACCTCCTTGATCCAATTTCTGGATTGCCTTCAACAAGTGTTCCTTCACCTTGCTTGAATCTACTCCTAGTTATCATACACACTCACAAACCACCTATCAATCCTGCTTTCATATCGCTTGATCTAATATCATTAAAGTGACTTGGTTCATTAAAATGTTCAAGTGTGAATTAATTTAATTTAAACCAACAATAAGCTTAAATCAAGCATAAAGAACTTCATTGAGTATGGAATTAAAAGAAATGGAGAAGATCGAGAAGAGAGAAGAAAATAAGAATAACTAATTTATAACGAAGTTCATCAAATAGAGACAACGTCCCTGAGACCTATCTCTAAAGAAGTGGCCTCTTTTATTAATCATATGTTAAAAAAACATGCATCAAAATAAAGCTCTTTTCTACTAGGAAATGGCCTCTAAAATTCCACCAAACACCCATTCGGTCGCTGCAAATTTTGAGCTCCAAACACCTTTTTAGAAAAGGTTTTCAAAATTAAATTATACTCCAAAAGGTCAGACTCGGCTCTATTAAAAATTCAGGACTCAGGACTATGGTATGTTGGCATAATTTTAATATTTAAAATCTGCGTAGTCTAACGAGGCGGAGGAGTTGCCCGAAAAGTTATGGAAATTCCGGTCATATTTAGAGAAAGTCTGGCAAGGATTTTTGTAAATTCAAATTATAGTTGTTAAGCTTCAAAATTTTAGGTGTCCTAGACGTTTTTGATGTTGCTGAATCCATTTCCACTATCAAAAACACGATTCAAAGACTACTTCTACAAGATTTTTTGACATTTTTTTGCACAGATTCCAGCCACTTTTGGCCATCTGGACAATTCCTCCGCCTCGTTAGACGACTCCTTTAAAATCATTATAGCATAATTTTAATATTTAATATTTAATATCAAAATTTTAATTTTAATATTTAATATGCCCGTGGATACTCGTGAAAATTGAATTTAACTGTATAAGAGTATTGATACTCGTGGAAACCATTTTAGCGTTGAAATTTTTGTTTTTCCAAATTCTCTCCAAGGTTCTATTGTAAATACTATTTTACATTTAAAAATGTGATTATGTAAATACTATTACATATGGAAAATGTGCGGGAGACGTTATAGTTTCATTTTGCGATATTTTGAATTTGTGCTTGGTTTTGAAGTTGAAGATTCTTTCGAAAAAAATGGAAAACAGATTCTGTTAAATATTCAAAATTCCAATTTGAAAAATGGTCATTATTGTATGTATTTTAT
>APFE031065208.1:24597-61821 GCA_000404065.3 Pinus taeda
ATATATATGAATGAAAATTGTAATATTATCAAAGGTTTTGTGTTTCTTTTCTGTGATTTTGACGTAAATCATATATTGTTTTATATAATATTATTATTAGATTTAAATGCTATTTAAAAATTATAAAATAATTATATATAATAGTATATATATATACTATATATATATATAATATGCAATATTATTTAATTTATTTATTTTGTGAGTAAATGGATAAAATGGGTAATGTTTTAATATAATTAAATAAAGATTAATAATGATTTTATAATATGATTTTATAATTTTTATGAAAATATTTGTTGAATATTAAAAAATATTATAGTTATTTTAAATTTGATTTTATTGAGTATGGGTTGAGATTAAAATTTAACATACGTTTATTGTTATTAAATTTTTTCATTTACATATTAATAAATTAAATCTGGTTTAAAATAAATTCAAGGTGATTTAAAATAGATTCAGTTTTAAGAGAAATCTTTTTTATTTTTTTATTTTTTTGTTTGTAACCATAGGAACCAGTGGAGACACGTAACTACCAGTAAACCTTTCAGGCTTATGATATGTCTTCCCATAGCTCAGGTCACAATATGGGGGTATTTAAACCTGGGTCTTTTGGGTCACAATAGGGAGGATTTGAAACCTAGATCTTTCAAGTTTCAATGATTTTCACATTTCTCAAATTAACCAATTGAATTTCAAGTTAAATCTTAATTAAGTTGTAAAAATATATTAATACATTTAAAAAAATAATACAATATAAAGAAGATTAAAAAAGAAGATAAATCAGCTTAATAAATTATTATAGACTTTTTAAAATAACAAATTTATTACATGTAAAACATGATTTAATTCTAGCATATCTTTACAATATTATATTATTATATATATATTATATTAATTAATTGATAGATAATTATTTTAGTCATTTTTTTTAAGTAATTTTATTTGTTTTTTTTTCTTTCTTTCCTCTATTCAGATTTTAGGAATAAATAATAAATTTAATATTTTTCTAAACTATTTTTTATTAAAAAACTCACACTATACATATTTATACATAATTTATAGAAATATAAAATCTTCTATTTTCTCAAAAAATTTCTTGATACATACCATATGATAATATGATATTATATATTGAACATAGAATCATAAAATAAATTATCTTAATTTTATTAAAATTTAAGAAATTACATTTTAATATCAAATGGTAATAAATTTGATTGTGCTCATTGTTATCCCTATTCGCATGAGCTATAATTGCATATTAGTGGTAAGTTATATAGGTGTTGATATTTTAGATGAGTGATGGGCTAATACTTCTTAGTGGAGTAACCTTTCATAATATTGCTTCAGGATGAGTGATCATAGTGGTGGTCTTCTTTCATAGACTATGTTGTTGGTGGTCTTGGAAACCTTGGTTGGTGTTGTTTTGATCACTTTATGATGATGCTCCTATTGCTTTGTTATGATGTTGGTTATCTATATGCCTTTGGATCAAGGTAATGCTTTGATGCGACAATTATATTTTTTTGTTTGCTCTTTCCATGGCTAGATAATGCTTTTATGGGAGAATAATATTTTATACATATGTTGTACATTTATGATGATATTGAACATAATAGATAGTGATATTTCCAGAGTATTAATCTCTTTAGCATGTGTTGGAGTACCCTATAAGATTTGATGACGATTTTGTTGGAAATAATATTGAGAGGGGGGGTGAATCAGTATTATCAGGTCAATTATTTTTTATTTCACTATCAGATTTGTATACTCTACTTCAGTTAGTAAAAACCACGTATGTACGCAACTGCAGTTAAGGAGACTAGCGTTTAACCAGCAAAATTGTAATTTAAATTATTCTTCAGATGTTGATCATTAATCTGTGCATCAAACTATATAAACAGTAACCAGGAACAGTAAAACAGAATAGGCAGTCACACATAAGAACACAAGATATAAGGTGGAAACCCAACGTGGGTGAAAACCATCTCCTGCAATTTGTCTCTATCTTCTTTTAATTAGAAACTTCTTTTTACAATGTACCTGTACTGGTGCAGTCTTAGACCAATACGCAAGCTACTACCTGCAGAAGGCTACAACCTTCTCTCGTTCTTCAGCTTCTCCTGGAGGGGAGCTACAACCCCCTTAGATCTTGTACTAGCTAAGGTACTAGTACATAGGTGCTGACCTAAAGAAGGCTACAACCTTCTCTTTTCTTCCAGGGACCACGTTTCATAAATTTTCAGACTGGATCCATCAATAACATCAATCAAACACCAAATCTATCTGCATCAATCAATCTTCTTGCACCAACCAAAACTGAATCAAACAATCACTTCTCTGAATGCTGTATCCAGAAAATAATAACAGTAACTAGACACCAACCCTGAACCCAGAACACTACAAAAATAAACAAAAGTAGCTAAAGCATATTTTATGAGAGGTATGCTACTTCAAGATGAAGAACCTGCATGCATACGCTTCTGTATTAAAGCAAACCAACATATATGCTTCTTTGAATTAATGAACATTCGTGTATACGTGCCTTTGTCGCGTCGAACCTGCGTACAAATCTTGACCCATCAATAGAACTTATCCATCTTTTAGCGCTCAAGTTCCTCCTTGGTTCATATCCAGGAATGCACCATAACCCAATTCTAGATCTTGCTCTTCATAAGATATTCAATGCTTGAGTGAATACCCTAGCTTAAAGGTTTCCTTCCCCTTTTATAGTCCTAGGCCTTACGTAATACCATGGTCCAAAACCATTCAAAACCAATACTAGGGACCCAATACCTGGGTTCAACACTTCGGACGCAATACCAAGGTGCAAAACCATAGGTTCAAATACCACGGACCCAAAACTTAGTTTTCCGACATGTACGCGCCTTTCTTTGTGTGAACGTGCGTGTGTACGATATACACGCCTTTGTATATAGTGAACTTACATGTATACACTACTTGGTATATAGCAAACCTGCGTATATACGTGACTTGGTATATAGTGAACCTGCGAGTGTACATGACTTGGTATATAGTGAACCTGCGTATGTACGCTACTTGGTATATAGTGAACCTGCGTATATACTTTTCTTTCTTCATTCTTTATAGTCTGATCATCAATTCTTTGCTACTGACCTGCTACACTATGATCTGTCATCTGTATGAGTTTCCATCAAGGACAACACTTATATCATAACGCCAACAATCTCCCCCTTTGGACTTGATGGCAACCCCAAGTCACTCAAATTCATTCTCCCCCTTTGTCATCAAGGGCAAAGGTTTATGCTCCCCTGGGTACATGCTGAATTCTTTGCTCTACTGTGCTGTCCATGCTCCCCCTAACTGTAGGCAAGGTCTGCAAAAATATGATCTACAGGAAAGAACATGACTTTATACATCATGAATGACCTTCCTATCACCAAAGACTCATACATACATCCATATCCCAACCAAATGGGGATATACCAATATTGACTCATCCACCCAACCAAGTGGGGATACTCCAAAGGTTTACACATGATAAAATCAAAACATTACATAATCCATCCCAGGCATAGTGGGGAAACCAAAATAGGCCATTCTATGACCTTGATAAGAAAAGAAATACATGACATAGAGACGAAATATCTACAACAAGATTATGATAGTCATCAACAACTATCATCAGCAGCATTTGTCAATCATCATTCAGACTGGCAACCATGTTCTCCTTCTGCACCTGTTCCACCTAAAACCAAAAAGATTGTGAACTTGAACCAAGATCTTCTAAGATAATGCCAACAATGCATTAATAGAAGTATATATATGCTCCCCTTGAACCTGTGCTAGATGGTCTCTGTCAGACCCATATTTAACTCTTTTCATCCTAAAACTGGCCCACTGTTTGTCTTCAAACCAACATATATGTGATTGTATCCACACAAATTGGCGTATGTATGCAGATTCTCCTCATTAAACTCGCGTACAACCACTTTTCTCTGAAACAGACAAGTTTCAACAGCAATATGATGCATCAACTACTCCTAGCTTCTGTCTGAGGTATTAAAATGTCTCCTTGGGCAGTGGTTTGGTGAGTATATCAGCAACCTGTTCCTTGGAGGGAACATACTCCAATTTGACCTTTTTTCCAAGCACTTGTTCTCGGAGAAAATGATATTTGATAGGTATGTGCTTGGTCTTTGAAAGCATGACTGGATTTTTTGAAATACTGATTACACTTGAATTATCACATAAAATGGAGATAGGTGGAATACAAGTGATTTGAAAGTCTTGCAAAATTTGCATCATCCAAAGGAGTTGTGTGTAGCAAGATGCAACAACCACATATTCCGCTTCAACTGTAGATAAAGAAATTGAACTTTGTTTCTTGCTGAACCAAGATACTAATTTGGAACCCATAAAGAATGCACCACCACTAGTGCTTTTTCTATCATCCACTCTTCCTGCCCAATCTGCATCTGTATATGCATGAAGTGTGAGATCTGTATCTCTAAGATACCATAAGCCATAGTTTTGTGTTCCTTGAAGATATTTGAAAATTATTTTAACTACTTGAAGGTGTGCTTCTTTTGGATTTGCTTGGAATATTCCAACTATTCCCACTACATGCATGATGTCTGGTCAGGTACCTGTCAGATAAAGCAGACTACCAATCATGGATCTATAGGTTGGTTGATGTACTGCTACTAAATCATCATTTGCGTTGAGGCTGCATCCTGTTACCGTAGGGGTACATACTGGTTTCAAATCTTCCATGCCATATTTCTTCAAGATCTCCTTGAGGTACTTGGTTTGTGATAAAAAGATACCATCTTTATTTTGTTGGACTTGTAAACCAAGAAAATATGTCAGCTCACCAAGCAAGGAAATTTCAAATTCTTTCTGCATCACCAAATCAAAGTTTTGACTCATGGCTTCTTCATTGCTCCCAAAGATGATATCATCAACATATACGACAAGTATTAGCAATTTATCATTATCAATTTTTACATATAGATTTCTATCTGCTGATCCTTTTGAAAAACCTTGTTGATGGACCTATTTGTCCATACGATAATACCAAGCCCTTGGGGCTTGTTTAAGACCATAGAGTGCCTTCTTAAGTCTGCATACAAGTGTTGGATCATTTCTAAGGATGAATCCATCTGGTTGCTCAATATACACTTCTTCTTCCAAGTCTCCATTTAAAAAGGCAGATTTCACATCCATTTGAAATACTTTAAACTTCTGAAAACTAGAAAGAGCAAGGAACATTCTTATGGCTTCAAGTCTAGCAACTGGTGCAAAAGTTTCTTCAAAGTCTATACCTTCTTGTTGAGCATACCCTTTACAAACAAGTCTGGCCTTGTTTCTAATAACATCTCCATTTTCATTCAACTTATTTTTGAATATCCATTTTGTCCCTATGACATTCTTATCATTAGGTCTAGGAACCAACTCCCAAGTCTTATTCTTTTCAATCTGCTCAAGTTCTTCATTCATGGCCTTGACCCAGCATTCATCTTTGCATGCTTCACTTACATTTCGTGGTTTAGTGGAGGAGAGCAATGCTAGATAGCTTGAAGCTTCTGAAATAGTTCTTCTTGTTTATACACCTGCTTCTTTCTACCCCAAAATTTGAGTTTTTGGATGATTCTTCTGAACGTACCTGGATGGAGTCTTTTCTTCTACCCTTATCTATTCTTCTGGTGCCTCATGGGTTTCTTCTTCATCATAAGCCTGATTTGATGTTGAAGGATAGTCCTCATCATCTTCGAAATATTCGGATTATACCTGCCTAAGAATATTTCCTTCTTCATCAACCACTACATCAATACTTTCAACAATTTTTTCAAGTCTTTTATTGTAACACTTATATCCTTTGCTATGGGGTGAGTAACCAAGGAGAATGCCTTCATCTGCTCTAGGTTCAAACTTGCCAAGGTTTTCATCAGTCCTTTTGATGTAACATTTGCTTCTAAAAATTTTGAAGTATTTTACTGTAGGAGTCTTACCATACCAAAGTTCTTGAGGAGTTTGAGTGTTGTTTACCCGGACATTTGTCTTGTTGAGAATAGTAACGGCAACAAATGCAACTTCACCCTAAAAGGTTGCAGGAGTTCTAGACTCATCAAGCATAGCACGAGCCATTTGTTGAACCGTTCTATTCATCCTTTCTACTACTCCATTTTGTTGAGGAGTCCTTGCCATAGATAATTCCCTTCTTATTCCATGTTCTTCACAAAAATAGAAGAATTCATCTGAGGTAAACTCCCCTCCTCGATCAGACCTGAGGCATTTGATTCTGAGATCTGATTCGTTTTCAACCAAGGCTTTGAATGCTTAGAACTTTTTGAAAGCTTCGTCTTTATGCTTCAGAATTCCTATCCAACACATCCTGGAAAAGTCGTCAATGAACAGTATGAAGTATTCTTCTCCTCGAGGTGACCTTTTCCTGAATGGACCACATACATCACTCTGGACAAGTTCAAGTGGCTTACTAGCTGATCCTTCCTTTTTAGGGAAATTAGTTCTAGTTTTCTTGCCAAACTCACATGATTTGCATATTGTATTGTCTAGAATTCTGATGTCAGGGAGATCACGAACGACCTGATATTTGCATGCTTTCCTTATCTGAGAGAAGCTTAGATGCCCCAATATTTTGTGCCATAGCCAGTGTTCATCATTCTTGCTTAGATAGCATTGTTGTTGTCCTCCCTTGAGTGTGTATAAATTATTTGGAGTTCTTATGCCTTTTATCACAGTTTCTCATGTATCAAGCTCACGAACAATACATCCATTTGATCGAAATACTACCTCATTTCCTTGATCACACATTTGACTGACACTCAATAGATTATGCTTTAAGCCATCAACATACATAACATTTCCAGCTTTGACCTTTTCTTTCAGAAGAACATAACCTTTACCTTTTATGAGTGCAGGAGTGTCATTTCCAAATGAGACCTTCCTTGCCTTTTTTAAGGCACTATATGACTGAAGTTTTTCTTTATCACCTGTCATATGTTTCGAGCATCCATTGCCGATGTACCACTAATTTTCCTGTCCTTCCACATATAAGGCTATACCACATCTTTCCGGTTGCGGTTCTTTCTTTCTCCATGTTTTGGGACTCAATGAAGCTTGCTCCTTCTAAATTGTTTGCTGAAACCTACTCCTGCATTAAGAATCTTCATGATCGAAGTTGTTACAAATAGAACATTTTATTTCATTTTCAAGAGCAGAAAAGTTATTGTAGGTCGTTTTAATGATCCCAGTCACACTCCTTTGATTTCGTGCTTCTCTAGTCATGATGGTCTTGTAGGCAACACGTTGAGCATCTTTGTGTCCAAAGTTATGACAAGAGAAACATTGGCCATTGAAGAAATTGCTACGATTATCAAACCTAGTGTCCAGGTGATTTTAGTTTCCATAGGAAAATTGAGAATAATTTACCTGCGATTGGTTGTAACTTTTGTTCGTCCTTGCAGTAGATTGCCCTTGATTTACTTGGTGATCTCTGTTCATCCTTGAAGTAGATTGACCTTGATTTACCTGGTTATCTGCTTTATGCCTTTGTTGTTGATTGTCAACCTTTTCACTTCTCCTTGCTGCATCTAGATAACTTTTGGAGGTGGATGGCTTCTGTGCTTGAGATGCTTCTTCAAAATATCCAAGACCTGTCTTGATTAGAGGAGAACGCTGCACTTTGATAATATCATCTAAAGTTTTATATCCTTTCGCAAATCTAAGATTAAGATCTTTTGTATTCTCAATATCTTTTCTAAGTCCCACAATTTCACATTCTAACTTTCCATTGTGTTTTCCCTTTCAGCAAGTTGGAATGTCAGAGTCTCTATGATCATACTCTTTTCTTCTAAATAGATTTTAAGTTTAGAAATTTCTTCATAGAGATCATCTTCATCTATAGCATCCAAGAAATCATCATATTCAAAAGCCATCAAAAGTCTATAATCATTACATTATTCATCTTCATCACTAATTGAAAATCCATCACTGTCTTCATGTGTATAATAGCTCTTCTTACTTACATTCTGTTTTCTGTTCCATCTAACTAGTTCCTTACCTTTGTCAAGCTTATCTTTATGAGGACACTTGGCTGCATAATGACTGACTCTTCCACAAGTAAAGCATTTGAAAGGTAGCTTACCTTTGAATCTTCCAAAACCCCGTTGAAGGTTCTTGACAAAGTTTGATTCTTCCTCTTCTTCTGACATATGTCCTGACTTATTGTAATCTCCTTTTCCTGAAGCTTTGAATGCAGCTTCTCTCCTGTTTGATGGTCCCCCTTTTCTCATTTCGAAAGAAGTTAGGATTCTGTGCAACTATGACATGGTAATGCTCTGTAGATTCTCCTTTTTCTTCTATGGCAGAAACTTTTGATTCAAACTTAGAAGACAAAGATCTTAGAACCTTTTCAACCAAGGTAACTTCTTTTATTTCTTCACCCAAGTTTTTCATATGATTAACAATCTCATCTATACGTAAGAAATAATTAGCCACACTTTCATCAATGTGCATTCTGAGATTTTCATATTGAATTCTGAGGTTTTGTATTTTTGCACGTTCTACCTGATCATCTCCTTCATAGCTCATAACGTTCTTGTCCCATATTTCTTTTACTGTTTTGAGTTGCATAACTTTGACGAATTCTGATTGAGATAAACTCGCTAATAGAGTATTGACAGCCTTTGCATTTGTTTCATACTACTTCATACCAGCCGTATCTGTAGGAGTTGCTAATGGAAATGTGTATCATGTTTCCTCGATATCCCAAACTTCTGTACCAAGAGATTGAAGATAGGTTGTGATTCTTACCTTCCAATAGACGAAGTTGCTTCCATCAAAGATTGGTGGCCTAATAAATGCCTCCTTTTCGTAGTTTCTCATGATGATAGATCTTCCTTCAAGCGATCAAGATTCTTCTGAAGGACCTGCTCTAATACCAAGTGTTGGAAATAATACTGAGAGGGGGGTGAATCAGTATTATCAGGTCAATTATTTTTTATTTCACAATCAGATTTGTATACGCTACTTCAGTTAGTAAAACCCGCGTATGTACGCAACTGCAGTTAAGGAAACTAGCGTATAACCAACAGACTTGTAATTTAAATTATTCTTCAGATGTTGATCATTAATCTATGCATCAAACCATATAAACAATAACTAGGAATAGTAAAATAGAACAGGCAGTCACACATAAGAACACAAGATATAAGGTGGAAACCCAATGTGGGTGAAAACCACCTGCTACAATTCGTCTCTATCTTCTTTTCATTAGAAACTTCTTTTTACAATGTATCTGTACTAGTGCAGTCTTATACCAGTACGCAAGCTGCTACCTGCAAAAGGCTAAAACCTTCTCTCGTTCTCCAACTTCTCCTGGAAGGGAGATACAACCCCCTTAGCTCTTGTACTAGCTGAGGTACTAGTAAGTAGGTGCTGGCATACAGAAAGCTACAACCTTCTCTTTTCTTCCAGGGACCACGTTTCATAAATTTTTAGACTGGATCCATCAATAACATCAATCAAACACCAAATCTATCTGCATCAATCAATCTTCTTGCACCAATTAAAACTGAATCAAACAATCACTTCTCTAAATGTTGTATCCAGAAAACAATAACAGTAACCAGACACCAACCCTGAACCTAGAACGCTACAACAATAAACAGAAGTAGCTAAAGCATACTTAATGAGACATACGCTACTTCAAGATGAAGAACCTGCATGCATATGCTTCTGTATTAAGGAAAACCAACGTATACTCTTCTTTGAATTAGTGAACATGTGTGTATACGTGCCTTTGTTGTGCCGAACCTATGGACAGATCTTGACCCATAAATAGAATTTATCCATCTTTTAGCACTCAGGTTCCTCCTTGGTTCAGATCCAGCGATGCACCATAACCCAATTCTAGATCTTGCTCTTCATAAGATATTCAATGCTTGAGTGAATACCCTGGCCTAAAGATTTCCTTCCGCTTTTATAGTCCTAGGCCTTACTTAATACCATGGTCCAAAACCATTTAGAACCAATACTAAGGACCCAATACCTGGGTTCAACACTTCGGACGCAATACCAAGGTCCAAAACCATAGGTCCAAATACCATGGACCCAAAACTTAGTTTTCCGACATGTACGCACCTTTCTTTGCGTGAAAGTGCATGTGTACGATATACATGCCTTTGTATATAGTTAACCTGCGTGTATACACTACTTGGTATATAGCGAACCTGCGTATATATGCGACTTGGTATATAGTGAACTTGCGAGTGTACACGACTTGGTATATAGTGAACCTGCGTATGTACGTGACTTGGTATATAGTGAACCTGCGTATATACTTTTCTTTCTTCATTATTTGTAGTCCGATCATCAATTCTTTGCTACTGACCTGCTGCACTATGATCTATCATCTGTGTGAGTTGCCATCAAGGACAACACTTGTATCATAACACCAACAGATTTTTGTGGAAATATGCCAATATGACACTTTTAAACGAGTGTTCTTGCATTTTACATGTCTATTGCACTATTATTATAACATTCAATAAGATAGATAAGTTACCTTGTGGAGTGTTTATCTCCTTGACCATGTCTTAGAGTTGAGATTAGTCTTGACATGGTGACATGAAGCTTCTATCAGAAGAAACACTTTAGTATTTTTGGTGTTTGTTGTTTCATGATGATATTCAACCATATAGATAACCTTTTTCACAAAGCACTCACTTTTTATTATACTTTTAAAGACCTTGGGGGGATTGAATATGGTTCGATAGTAGCACAATGAGGTATGGACCTATGATGGAGTGCCCAGGCATATAAAGTATATGTTGGCTATTTACAGTATACGTAATCAAATAAACACCTAATTTGGTATATTTTTCACCTCCACGGTGCATTTCTTAGCAACCTAGGGTTTCAAGCCAACATTTTTTCATGATTGACGGATTAGATAGTTTGAATGAAGTGCCATGAGAATATTTGTATCTATCATGGTATATGGTCATAATTGATGGAATAGACACTTGCTCTTCGGAAGCGATCCACCCTTTCTTAGGTTTCCAATACTTGGGCACCATATTCAAGGGGTCTTTAGTGCATATATTGATATGGTTGACATGGAATTTTGGGTGAGGGTGCCATGGAGTTTAATGTGCCAATTGAGGTCATATGGACATATTATACAAAATAGACACTTCATCTTGGGGAGTACTCCACTTCATGATTTCTTAGGTATCTATAGTTTGTGGTTGGTATATCTTGTGGTTTGAGCATTCATGGCACATTTCACTCGACCGTTAAAACTATTGATGCATATTTCTTGATGGGGAGGTCATGTGGCAAATGTTCATATTCTATTGGTTGAGGGAACCAACAAATATGGAGGATTCCTACCTTGTAATAGTGATAGCACATGGATGAGGCTATGTTGCACAATTTTATATGCCATCTTGATGAGCGTTTTCACACTATATGATTGCCTATTTGGTCCTCCGCCACTAATTCTACCTTTGATCATGCACATGTGACACATGGAGACTCTATTGACTCATTCTACATCTCAAATCGTGGAATTACTTGGTTCTTGATGCACACGTGTGGATAAGGTTAGTTACTTGCATATTTATTTGGCCTATCCACATACGGAGGTCATTCATTACTATATCATGGAGGTATTTTTACTATCTTACATATGTGATTCATGTCTAGGAGGGTGCACTTGTGGGTAAGGATATAATTGGATATTTTTTGCCAGATTTTCTTGCTATGGATTGCCAGTTTCGGGCATCCAGATTGTACTCAGAATTTCATTGCTACATAATAATAAAAACTCTCAGCTACTGCATCGTTTTCCAAAGTTGGATTTTTCTAGGGACATTTGTCCAAAAATAATTGCGTAAAATTTATGTGTGTGGGTGTGTGTTAGATTTTCTCAATTTCCAGTGCTATGTTCTTTTGCAATTTATTTGTGAAAATCATAGTGTGAATTATTTGGTATTTGTCGTAGTAGACAACAAATAAATTGTTAAATAAATTAACAATTAGAAGAATAATTTCCAGTTGTTGTGATAGATGAAATTTTCACATGGTATCAAAGAGTGAGTGATTAGCTAGGAAGTTCAAAAGCGGAGGAGAGAATTTCGTTGTTCAGAGGGATCAGTAGGCTGAAATTATTAGAAGTTGCATAATACCCAGATAGGTAGGCTGAATTACTAGGGCTACGGTTTGATTTTCAGTTGCAGGTTGCCAGAAATGTCGAGTTACCCAGGATAGTGATTCCAGCAGTAGCTCAAAGTTTTGCTGAGCAGATTTTTGGTTGGACCCAAAGGGTTTTGCAATAGATTGTAATTGCAAAATAAATTTTGGGTGGAAGAGAAAATCACACACAACAGAGGGAAGATTTCTCTCAGGTAACTTCAAGTTTCATAAGTTCAATTTTCCATTGCAGATTGGCAGTAGCAGCTAGCAGACATGCACATTCTAGAAGGCAATGAGAGTAGTAGAGCAATAGCCAAGTAGAGGGAAAGCGGGAGTTTTTGACAGTTTTAGTGATGGCCAAAACTTGGAGGGTTCCTCTAGCTATGTCATTTGGAAGGCTACAATGTCCTTCCTTCTAGATGAATATGACCTAAAAGCCTACATAGACAATGTGGTAGCAATTCCCCAGGATGCAGATCAACTCAAGGAGTACAAGAAGCATTAGGGGAGTTTTGAGGCCTGAAATGGGCCTCCTAAGGAAATTATAAAATAACAGTGGAAATAATAAAATAAAATTAGATTACACATCAAATTCTAGAGGGAAAAAAGAAAAAGCTATTTTTTCAACTTGTATTTTCAACTTATCTCCCTATGGGTTTACTCAAATTTTGAGCGGAAACACTTGTTGGATGCATAATTTGATTCGTCATCCAAGGAGTACCCATGTTTCATATTTTCGATTGACACTGCTACATGAAAAATGTGAAATACATGAAAAACGTGATTGCAATAACTTTTTTCATGTATTTCTCATTTTTCATGTAGTAGAATCCATCAAAAATATGCAACATGGGTACTCTTTGGATGAGAAATTAAATTTTGCATCCAATGAGTACTCTCTCTTGAAATTTGAGTAACAACTTAGGGAGATAAGTTGAAAATATGAATTGAAAAAGTAGTTTTATTATTTTATTCTTTTTTATTCTTTTTACTTTTTTACTCCAAAAATGGTAAATCATCCCCCATGGTTGACATCATCATCTTGAATCCTATTGGTTCTTATAAAGTTTATTTTGGTTGTATATTTTTCTTAGGAGGCCCATTTTAGACCTCAAAATTCCCCTAGTGGAAATGGCAAACGCGAAGCGGTTGATCCTAGATGGAGTCTAGGATCATATAGTCTCACATATAGTGGCCAAGGGAATGACCAAAGAGATGTGGGATGCTCTCTCCATGCTATACCAGGGTACTTCTGAGAAACGGAGGATGTTCTTGGAAGAGAAGTTGAGATGCATCAGGATGTATAAAGGGGAAGGCACATATCCCTTCCTCCCCAGAATTCAGGAGCTCCGATACTAGCTTGCAGCTATTGGGGCAGTACCTCAACCTTAAGAGTTAGTACGCTTGGCACTAAATCGTGTCTCAGAGGATTGGCAAGTTTTTTTCCAAAGCATATTGGGCATAGATAGGCTACTAGACTGGGACATAACATGGTCCGATTTATAGTAGGAGGAGTTGAGGCGAGCTCTGCTAAAGAGCTCCATCAATGGTAGTAGTAGTAGTGGATCTAAGGGCGTGAAGGAGGAGAAGAATGTGGTCCTAGCATCAAAGGGTCCAAGTCGGGGGCAAGGGGAACAAAAAAAGAAGAAGAGGGACCTATCAGAGGTCAAGTGCTTCAAGTGTGGCGAGTTTGGCCACTATAGTACACAGTGTCCTCTCAAAAATAAGGGCAAGCATGAGAAGCAAGACTAGCAGACATCATCCGCGGAAATAAACAAGCTTTCTTCTAGGATAAAGGAAGAGTTTGCTATGTTCATGGAAATACCTCCAGGAGTGAGGTGGGGTGATTTGGTGATGTAGCCCTAGAGAGTTGTAGACGTTTGGGTAATATCCCTGAAGTTTCCACCTCATGGATCATTACCTTGCTATGGGGGCCCACAATATTGAGTAGCAAGATAGATCAGTGTCAATAGTTGTATTCAGATTCCCGAGTGGCAGTTGCATATACTAGTAGCAGTCATATGCTAAGGAACACGGTGCTAAATTGACATTAGAGCAGGAGGCTCAGTAGTAGAGTCAACAACAACACAAATTCTTCAGTAGAAAATGCAGTGGCTAGTAGTATTCAGGACTTAGGAGACAGATGCAATAGACACAAATGATTCAGTATTTCAGATGCTTCTCAATCGTAGTAGTTGTAGTTGTAGCGACAACAGATGAGAGGGAGTTGTAGTATAGATGCAGGGTTGGCAATAGTATGGAAGTGTCAACAATGACATAGATGCAACATCAGAGTTGCAGAGTGGTTGGTGGGCAGTATGGCCAGACATCAACAGTGTGATAGGAGATGGTATCGATACAGGGTGTTGTTGTAGGATGTGCAATGCTAGAACACAATCCTAGCTAAGAGGGAGTGTTAGTTTTTGTAGCATCAAATGCGTTATAGTCACGAAACTCAGTGGAGAGGCTAAAATACATGAGATCTCCATAACCTATAAATAATTTCTAGAAATTCAACCTAGAGATGGATTAATTAGATTATTAACCAATTTTTTTAATGTTTCCTAAGTCTAAATTTAGGAAAACTAGTTAATTAATCATAATTAATTAAGTCAAGGTGAGAATTCTCTAGAAACTCACACGAATCGATCCAGAAATGATCTGAGCCATTGTTTAAGATTTATCTTAGTCATTGGAGTCCCAACAGGAAGATATAATAAGGGATCGATGTCATTATGGAAAGGATACACTTGAGCAACAGTTACTTGTGCAGATCGATCTAGCAGCAGTTGAGTTTGAGCCAAAGAGGGATATAGTGTCAGTGAGGGGCAAGGAAAATGATCCGAAGGAAGATTTCCAAATACGAAGAAGCAACAATAAGAGACTGAGTTATTCCTAGTGCAGGAATGCACGAGTGCATGAACTCATGAGTGCGAAAACACGAGTGTAGGAATGCGTAAGTGTAGGAACATGAGTGAAAGCAACATTAGTGTTGGCAATGCAAATGTCAAGGTTGCTTAGGGAATATATTTGCCAGGTTTTCTTGTTGTGGATTGCATTATTTTTCCCAAGTTGGGTTTTCCGGGGATATTTGTCTAAAAATAACTGTGTAAAATTTATTTGTGTGCTATATTTTCTCTGTTCCAATCATTATTTTCTTCCGTAGTTTATTTGTGAAAATCACAGTGTGAATTATTTGGTATTTGTCATAGCAGACAATAGATAAATTGTTAAATAAATTAAAAATTAAAAATTTATTTTCAAGTTGTTGTGATAGAGGAAATTTTCCCAAGGTGTTCTCTCTCTAGTGTTACACATCTTGCCAAAACACCCTATCTTTGTACCACCCTTTGTCATGTTGTTGATGTCTAGCCACTGTGACGGCTTGCCACTACCCACTAACCACTACGATCCTCTAATGTTGCATCCGTGTTGTTGTTGGCATTTCCATACTACTATCAACCCTATATTTGCGCTACAACTCCTTATCAACTATTGTTGTTGCAACTACAACTGAGAAGCATCCAAAATATTGAATCAACTTTGTTTAATATGATGCATCTGCCTCCTGAGTCTGACTGCCAGTAGCTACTACAGTTTCCACTAAATAATATGCACTGCTGCTAACTCTACATTATGCCACTTTGCATCACTACCAACACTATGTTGTGTTCCTCAACACCTTACTACTACTAGTCTACAAATCTCACTCTCGAATCTTAATGCATCACTGACACTAATGCATCTTGCTACTGAATATTGTGGAGCCCTATAGCAAGGTAATGATCCATGAGGACACCTCAATGGACCCTGCCTAAATATTCAACTATGATCTTTGATCTACTCATACTATTGCTACAATGACTGTAATAATGAGTATGATCTCCCTAGATCCTAAAGTACTAGTTTCCATTGGAATGCTCCCTTTGAAACTAGACTCCCTCTGAGGCTTGATCTCCCTATGGGAATTCTCTTTGCTCCCTCTTGGCAACTCGGACTGGAAACTGGACTACGTAGCTCTGCGCTAGGAATCTCCTAGCTGGAATTGCACTTGCAATCTGCAACTTGGAAATTCAGACTACCTATGTCACCGCAACTAGTTCTGCAACTCTCCTGGGTACTGACTGCAACTAGTTATGTAGTTGTCATCTGGATGACTGAATACACTTGTTGTTGGGAAATTTATATGTGTTATAATTTGAACATTAAATTATCAATCCGGGGTCATAAGACTTAGAGGCACAAGTGCAGGTAACGCGGGATCAGAGCATCTAACCTAACTAGAATATGAAATCAATTTATTGTCTAAGTACATAATTGATATTTATAGTTTGAAACTAATCAATTAAGGAAAACATGCTTAAACAATATGAATAAGAAATTCTAATCACAATGCAAACGAAACTAACTCTAACTAATTGTAAACCAAGCAATACAAATTACTATTCAAATGATTTTAATCTAAATAGAAATCTCAATCTAAGTAATAATACTTATTTAATCTAAATACAAGAATCTTAAATTAATCAAGATTAATTTAAAATGATACCAAACTTATGCTAAATCTTAATTCCAATAAAGTTCATTCTCATAAAACAATATTAAACTAAGGCAATGGAAAAACAAGACTTCAACTAATCTAATTCCCGAGATGCATAAAACAAATCAAATAAGCATTCAAACTAACCTTTATCATCACTTTGCAATTGCTTCAAAAGAAACTAATTAAACCAAGATTCTAGTTAACATGATTTTAGATCTAAAAGACTGCAAAATAAGAAACTATTTATCCTTAGATTACATTAATCAAACTCAAGAGATCATTCAAATATAAGAACATTGACTAATGGTTCTACCAATAACTAATTATAATTATAATGAATTTGAAAACTAAACTACAACCCCAAACAATGATTTAATGGTTGCGTTGCATTGCTTTCAAATACTTGATTGCCAAAACACAATGTTATAAGGAATTATAGTGAATCAATAAGGTACGGAATCGATTTCAATTCATATTTAAAAGAAATAGAGTTATTGATATATTGTTTATCCAATTAAGAAGAAGATTTGAGTATTCCAATTGTAAACGTGTAACAAAAGGATTATTTATGCAATACAATCGTTGATCCAGACAATTTGTTAGTTTGCAACGAGTTGAAGATGAATTATTTATTTAATTTCAAGAAAACAAATTATAGCCTTGAGGTCATAAACAAAATTATGAGATCTAATTAACAAATGTTGTCAAATAAAATCCCTACGACTAGATCTATCCTATGATGATTTACAAAAGTTTCTTCCATTGTATTTATAACATAAAGAAGATTACATACAATCCTGCTTATTGCTACCTTTACTCTCACCTACTCCCATCTACATGTAGAGAATTGAATTTTATAAGGTGTAGCTGATGGAAACAAAGAATAACCAAAAACTAAAAAAAAACAAATACAACAACAAAGAAATCATATGCAATCTTTTGGAGAGTCTTCAAATGGATGATGGTTGGGTTCATCCTAATCGTGGCATAGATGGAGGAACTAATTCCCTTTTTTAGCACAAATAAAGTCATCAAAGTCATTTTCCTCCACGTGGACCCAAAACTATTCAAAACCCAACCAGAATTGTTCAGACCCATTTCGACCTGAACCTGAGTTGTTCAACAATTATGTACTTACGCAGGCACTGATTCTGTACTTAAAATTGTTTTGAACATAACTTCTTGTTGGTGATGAATTTTTAAAAATGATTTCTAAGTTACATGAATGAGGGTATTTTGAACAAGATCCAAGTCTCGTAATCTTGAGATTATATCCCATTTGATCACAAATTGATAATTTAACTTGTAACAACTTAATTTAATTGACTCATGAATAATTTCGACAATGGAACCCTATAAAAAATGAACTTAGCAAAATCCATCATTAGTAAATCATGACAAAATCATCTCTAATCATAGAAAAGCTAATAAAACTAATGATAATCAAATACAAAGTGTAGGATATGAATTGGTAGCAAGTTGTCGAATTATGATATGAAATGAGTGTAAAAGTATAGAAATTTAGGTTATGAATAATGGTGTTATATCGTGGAAAAAAGGGCATATTCGAGGCCCAAAAACACCCCATGCCTAAGGGTTTGCATGTCCTCATGCAAACAATACCCTTTCTCATTGACATATTCTTAAAATTGTTTTGTAGATGTTGGTTCTTTGTGGAACAACATTGCTTCAATATTTGGAGGTATTGGTTCTTGTGGAGTAGCACTGCTTGAATATTTGGAGGTGTTGGTTCTTGTGGGGAAACACTCTTCATATTAAAATATCATATTAATTTATAGAGCAATACAAATAGAGGACAAGAGAGGTATGGATGAGGAATATATGATGGATGAAATGAGGTGGCGATGGAGATGGTAATTATGTGGATGGGTGCTTGCATACTTTGTCATCGTAAGGCCAATGCTTATAGGTGATTTCCTTTATCATTTCATGGCATTAATGACTTCATCCTCAAAATAAAATGCTTGTTATCATGGGAGGAGAAGACACTATAGAGACTGCTTTTATGAATACACCATAAGGAATTCCTTTTAACATGGTCTTGTAATCAAAGTGTAAGTCTTTTCATTATGAGTAATGAATGGCAGGAAATAGAAGGATAATGGTTTATGAAAGATGAAATGCATGAAATGAGAAGTGGTGAATCATTAAGTTTCTTTAATCTTCTCATGAATTAGAGAATCTTAAGCCAAATTTACTTCGAGTCTTACCTTTGTTGTTGATGTGCTCAGTGCTACAAGATAAAGTGGAGGATGAACTGGATGAAGCTTATGTGACTGCTAATCTAACCTGCTAAAGAAGGCTGAAGGATGAATTGAAGGGTTGCAAGATGAATGCAAGGTCCCTAAATCTGCTATTGTGGTACTGTGGGCCCCTTTAGCAAAGGTGACGATCCTACTGCAACAACTAGAATTGATCTATCTGATCTCCTTTATACTTCTGCACTGGATCTTTCCCATCTAGCATACTAGAGTTTCATACTACTCCTCTTGGATATGGTGCCTCACTACCTCCTTTCGAGCATTGTCACTTAGTGGGACCTTTCTTTGGTTTGTAACTCACACTAGAAAACTTGTACTTCCTCTGAAACCTATCTTCGGCAATTGGAAGTCATTATATTGCTAGATCTGCAATCTAGCTAACTCGCATGGCCTCCTATGGAAGTCTCATATGGTCATCTCTACAAAGCTGCAAAATCTGCGAAACTCAAAATCTGGGAAAAAAATAAATCAAAATCTCCTCCTGTTTTCTTGCTCATCTCCTTGTTTTGAAACTCAAACTCTCTCTTGGAATGCACAAAGTTGCTTTGTCTTCCTTTCTCTGCCTTCAAGGGCTTTCTGGGACTACTTTCTCAGCATTTCTGAATGTCCTCCAGAAAATTGGCACACAAACTGCAACCCTAGCTACTCGAACTGGATGCTTCTAGTAAATTCACACTACCTTTTGCAACTGGAAAATTATGGATCTTTTCTAGAAAATTGGAAATGGAAACCCTCTAAGAAAATCTAGAAATTCCTCACTCAGTGTGCGCACTTTTCTCTTCCACCCGACACTGATTCTTCTCTAGCGACTGCTACACCCAACCAGGAAATATGCTTCACAAAAATTTGAAATTTCGCTGCTCCCTTTACCTGTCAAAATCACTATTCTAGGCAACTCTAATTTTCTACCACCCTGCAACTAAAAATCGAACCCTTGCCCAAAAACTTGCACTCCCTAGCTAGGCACTACACAAGACCATAAAACTTTAGCCTGATTCTCCCTTTGAATAGAAAATTTTTCTTCTTCTTCTTCCGAGCTTCCCAAATGATCAATCATGCTCTGATACCATGTCAAAATTTCAAATCTGAAATCCTATTGTAGCAACTGAAAAATATCTTTCTAATTGTTAATTAATTTAACAATTTATCCTCTACGACAAATACTAAATAACTCACACTGCAACCTTTACAAATAAAACAACGGAAAATAATAGCAACGGAAACTGAGAAATGTTAGCACACAAATAAAAATTATAAATAGTTATTTTTGGACAAATGTCGCTAGAAAAAACCCAACTTGGGAAAATCAGTTCAATGACTAAGGGGATTTATTATTATGCAACAGTGAAATTTTGAGTACAACCTGGATGCCTGAAAACTGGAAATCCACAGCAAGAAAATTTGGCCAAAATTATTTAAGGGAATTCCCTTCCTCCAAAAGAAACCCCAACACAACTATGCCTCAGAAAAATCATCCTCCTGGACCCTCTGCGTAGGCTTCTTCGTAGTGCTTGCACAAACCCTTTGACATCTAGACCAGAACAACCTCTGATCAAGTCGTTATGCCTGTCTCTATTGAGGAAATGATTCTTCGGCCTTGTGGAATACTCTTTAGGCCTCTAGAAGATGAATCAATCTTTCGCACAAAGAAATCGAATTTCCCCCTAAAGTTGACTGAGTAGTCCACTGAGTTTCCTCACTGGGAATAAATTGGCCTCTTGTTTCTCCCTCTCTGGATCTCGAAAATTTCCTTCAGATCACTTTCCCTGCCCCTCTCTACCTTTTCTTCCCTATTGAAGCTTGAACTTTTCTAGAACTATTGGATTTCTGGAAAATCGAACCCTCCAACGAAATCGAACTCTTTGTGGTTCTCACAAGTGTGTTCTCCATCTACCCATCGAATTATTATAATCTTTTATTGGGTTTCGAACGACCAAGATTAAATCGTAATCAATGGATAAGATTAATTTCCAGTCAATCCATGTGAGTTTCTAGATGATTCATGTGAGAATTCCACAACTGGAATCCTATTGCAACAACTGGTATTATTTCTCCTAATCGTTAATTAATTTAACAATCTATCTTCTACAAAAAATATTGAAATGAACAAGCTGCAATCTTCACAAATAAAACTGTGGAAAAAATAATGCACTAGAAACTGAGAAATGCTAGCACACACATAAAATATGAGACAATTATTTTTGGACAAATGTCCCTGGGGAAAAACCCAATTTGGAAAAATTGGTGCAGTAGTGAGGGTTTCTATTATTATGCAGCAGTCAAAATTTGAGTACAATCTGGATACCTGAAACTGGAAATCCACAACAAGAAATTATGGGAAAAATTATTGAAGGGAATTCACCCTTCCTCCACCAACAATCCTGGCACAACTTTCCTTCAGAAAATTGACACTCTGATACTTTGCGTCAGGCTCTACACTGGTCTACGTAGTTTTCTTGGCATCAAGCCTCCATCTAGTCCCTGATGAAGTCATTCTGCCTCCAGCTACTGAGGAAATTGTCTCTACGAACTTCTGAAACCTCTGCCTGATGTCTGGAATTGAGAACAATTTTCTCTCCAGCAAATTGAAATGTAGTTTCTAAAGCTACTACACAGTGCTCTGTGCTACCTCACTAGAATAACTCGGTCTTCTTGTTGCTACCTCTCGGGATTTGGAAATCTTCCTCCGGATCACTGTACCTTCCCCTCACTCATTGCTTCGATCTCTGGATCTCTCCAACAACTAACTGCAGCTACTCTGGAAATTGATATGTTGAGAAATTGAATTGTTGAAGTGTACTCTTCATCACCACATCAACCTCCTCTTATAATCCCCATTGGAGCACCAATGACCAATATTAAAAATAATCAATGGCTAAGATAATCTCGGGATCAATCCGTGTGAGTTTCTATACTATTCTCTTCTCATCTCAATCAATACTGATTAATTAACCATATTTCCTAAGTTTAGACTTAGGAAATATTTAAAAAATGGTTAATAATCTAATTGAGACACTTCTAGGTGGAATTTCCAAAAACAATTTTTGCGTGTTGGAGATCTCATGTATTCTAGCCTATCCACCAAATTTCGTGGCTAGAACACATATGATGCTACAAAAACTAACAATTCACACCTTATCTAAAATAATTTTGATTAATTAACCCCTTTCCTTAAGTTTAGACTTAGTAAATAATTAAAATTAGGCTAATAATCTAATTAAGACACTTCTAGTTGGAATTTCCAGAAACAATTTCTGGGTTATGTAGAACTTCTATGTTTTAGCCTCTCCATAAAGTTTCAAGACTAGAACACCTCTGAAGCTACAAAAACTAACAACAACGACCAATTCCTTATTGGAAATACTGAGAGGGGGGTTGAATCAGTATCAATTAACACTTATTAATCCTTTTCAGAGCATTAGTTTTTTTTGCTTATGCAAGAGTGAGACCTTCCCATTCATTAATCAAGAAATAAAGTACATAGATTTACAACACAACCCTCAAGGTCGTTGACTAAGGAAAAAAACTAAAGCAAAACTTTTCCTTGCTCCCTACCATCAAACTAAACCTTTCTAAAGAAGAAAAATTTACGAGTTTAGACATGGATTCATAAAAACACAAAGCGGTCGACAAGAAAAGGTGGCTTCAACGCCCGATTTCTCAAACTATGGTACGACCTCTCGGGTTAGACAAATCTCACCTCCCTTATTCAACCAAAAAATCTTGATCTAAAAACTGTACGTATGAACCCAAGGCTGCGGTCCAAAATGTACTGAAGAGCCGCTTGCCTGTACACCCTAGACCATAAACCTGCACAAGTGATCTGAACCGTTGAAACCCCATGAGCCATCCGACGGTGTATGTTAATATCAGACGAGCCAACAAACACAAAAGATGACTCACGATGAGGGTGGTTTTCCACTTGACCCCAACGCCACTTGGAGCTCAACGATTGTGATCACTGCCCGAAGTTCTAAACTACCTTCCATGAGAAAGCAGTGTGATTGCACCAAACCCACTTTGGAGGTAGTTGAGTGACCCGCCACCGAAACTTGTCAAGAATTTCCTGCTGACTATTATTCCAATCTTCCTCACTGCTGAAAGAGAAAACCTTGCTCCTGACTCTCGGACTGTGTTGGGAAAAAAATCCCTCAAAAGCAAAGGCCGACTTTGACCAATCTTCCTCCATGGTTTTACCAGACCCGGAAAGAGAAGTGAGCCAAAAACCAATCATTGCCATTTGGTTTCCTGTGTTTTGTTCCTATATACCTCTTTGTCTTCTTCCTCTTGATTAAAGCAGAGCTCCTTTAGGTTGCTCGGTGGCATTTCAAGCCAATCCATCCAAACTCTATTATCCATACACCTGACCCCTTGGTTGGCCAGGATATCAACCAACTTGTTGGCTTTTCTATGCACATGGATGAATCTAAGAGTGCGCAGTCCCTGAAGATGTCCCTAAATTTTCAGGAGAACCTGTATTAGCCTCCAATGTTTTGAAACTTTCTTCGGCCCTGTTCCATGACTGATTCTTTTGGCTGCGTTGATGACTAACACTGAATCAACTTTTATTATTACATTTTGGAAATTGTTTTGTCTCAGAAATTGCAGGCCTTGTTCCAATGCCATTAATTCAACCATGTTGTTGGTGGCTTTTCCTAGATGCCCATAGAAGAGGGAGATAATTCTTCCATTTTCATCTCTAAGCGCCCCTCCAAAGCCTGCTATGCTTAGATTGCCCTTTAAAGCCCCATCTATGTTATACTTTAAAAATCCTTCCCGGGGAGGATTCCAGAACTCCTTACCCGGTTCCCTCATGTTTATTTTCCTGTCTATACCTTGCATGCTCAGCCCCTGCATGCCTAATTGCTTGAGAATTGAAAACTTTGCTTATGAGGGAGGATTTTTAGGGAGATCCCTAACTATAGTGCTAACTATCTCCTTAAGCTGTTTTGAGATTTTCTCTAACACTCGAAGAGTGGACCTCTTCTCTTCTTTGAAAATTATTCTGTTGCGCTCTTTCCACACATTCCATATGATGAAACTTGGTAACAGAGTCCAAGCTGAGTTAAGAATTTCATGTTCCGAGAAATTATTCCTCCAATTTGTCAAGGTATTTGTGATGCTATCTTTGTCTCTATCCGACTATCTGAAGATGTTGGCAAAGAAATCCCATAATGTGGAAGTGAAAATGCAGCTTTTGAGAAGGTGTTCTAAGGTCTCCTCTTGAACTTCGCAAAGCTGGCATCTGGGGGGTCCCAGAATACCTTTCTTCCTGATATTATCCCAGGTTAAGATTTTTCTATGGTGAACTAGCCACATAAAGAGTTTGATCTTCATCCAGCCCTTGTGCCTCCATAGCTTTTGCTAGGTTCTATCCGTAGATTGGGATTCCATCCCAAGGATAATCCCTTTAGCTTCCTTAATGTTAAATTTTCCTTCGTTGTTACTACCCCATCTTAGTTGATCCTGCCCTTCTGTCACTAGTATCATCCTCTAATCCAAAACCTCTTAAGGGTCTCAACTTTACTATTCAGGTTTCTATTATCTCTAACTTCTATTTCCTTCCATATTCTCCATTTTTCTGTGTTGTGAGAATGCCCCCAAAAGTCCTTGACTTTCCTTAATCTTTGTTGGTATGTCTCCTGTTTGAGGCCCGTAAAATTTGCTAACAAAAGAGTTGGTTCTTGTTGCCATTTTTCCTCCCAGAATAGTGCTAGATCTCCATCTCTGATTTCCCAGAAACAGTTTTTTTGGACAACCTCTTTGTTTTCCCAAGCCTTGTTCCAAATGTGCAAGCCCTTTATATTTCCAGACATTCTTATGATATCACGAGGAAGCTAGGCACTAGCATATTTTTCCTTCCAGAAGCTTTCCCATTGAGCCTTGGGATCCTTCACCCATCTCCACCAAAGTTTGGCCCCTAGAACCTTACTTAGAATTTCTATATCATCCAATCCGAGGCCTCCTTGTTTCTTGGGTTTACAAATCTTATCCCATGAGACCAAAGCCCATTTTTATCTTGTTTCCTCTTTGCCCCAGAGAAAATCTCTTTGGATGTTTCTGAATTGTTGTAAAACTCCTTTTGGCATTGGGAGAGCTGATAACATGAAGATAGGGATAGCTTCTAGCACTGCCTTTGTGAGAACTAGTCTACCCGCTAGATTTAGAGACCTGTTTTCCCATTTCTTGATCTTGTCTTGCATCTTGATGATTAATGGTTCCCATATGATTTTGAGCATAGGTTTAGCCGTTAGAGGAACTCCCAAATACTTAGAGGGGAGAGAGTCTCTTTGAAATCCAAGGATTCTAGAGACATTTCTCTGGATGGCTATATGAGTATTAAAGGAAAAAAAATTTGATTTGGAAAGATTAAATTCCATACCTGAAGCTGAAGCAAAGTCTTTCAAAAAATTTTTGTAAGCTAGCGCTTCTTTGACCGTGGAAATTCCCTGTAACATAGTATCATCTAAAAACTATTGATGCATTAGTGCTTGTCCATTTTTCGAAAGTTGTAGTCCTTGAATTTTTCCAGTAGCTCTAGAAAATTTGATGGACCACCCCAACCCTTCCATCATGAGGATGAAGAAAAGGTGAGAGTAGATATCCCTGTCTGAGACCTCGAGAAGGCATAAAAAGCTTAGAGGGTGAGCCATTAATTAAAATTGAAAAGCTAGAGGAAGTCACCAGGGCCATAACCCATCTGATCCAATTATGGTCAAAGGCAAACACACTAAGTACTTTCTTGATGTATGCCCAACTTACTTTATCATAAGCTTTGGCAATGTCCAATTGCATTATCATCCCCGATTTCCTTTCACTGGTTAATGAGTGTACCACCTCGTGTGCTTGTATGCTGTTGTCTAAGATTTGTCTGCCCTCCACATAACCTGATTGTTCCCCTGAAACCAGCGAAGGCAATAGGGTTTTGAGTCTGTTGGCCACAACTTTGGAAATTATATTATAAAAAACATTGCATAAAGTTGTAGTTCTGTACTTATCTGGATTTTGTGCATTATCCTGCTTCGGAATAAGGGAGATAAAGGAGGTATTGAGAGCCCTCAAAATGGTTCTGTTCCATCTGGAGTCTTCCACAACCCTTATAATATCCTCTTTGACAATACTCCAACAAGCTTTGAATAATTCTACATTGAAACCATATGGACTTGGAGCCTTACCATTTTTCATTTCCTTGAGGACCTCATAGACCTCTTTTTCAGTAACTAGTCTGTTGAGATTACTATTATCCTCTCTGGACACCAACTTGGGGATATGCTTTATGCGGTCCTTGATGAGAGGATCCCTGTATAGAGTGTTTTCCTAAGCTATACCTTGGAAGTGCTTAACTAACACTGCTTCTATCTTCTCATGGGATTGATGTGTCCGCCCTTCCTCATCCTTGATCGAAGAGATTCTATTGTAAGTCATGTTTGCTATAATGGTTTTATGGAAAAATTTAGTATTTCCCTCTCCTTCTTTTAGCCATTGAATTCTTGATTTCTGTTTCCAAAAAATTTCCTCTTGATGGCACGTCTTTTCACACTCCTGGTGATGTTTCTCAACTTGGTCATTTTTTCCTTGTTGAAACCTTCCTTGATTAAAACTTGATTGAGCTCCAATATTTTTGTTTCCAAATCTCTTTTTCCAGCAAAAATATTACTAAATTCATTTTTTTTCCAGGCTTTAAGATTCAGTTTGATGAAATTTAATCTTTTGTGAAGAAAGAACATAGTTGATCCTTGGGTTTGCAGATCCTCGACCCACCATTATTCTATGTTACTAAGGAATTCTAGGTGAGAAAGCCACATGTTTTCAAATCTGAAAGGTCTATTTCTTGGGGGTGCCTATTCCTTTGATTTCCATTTGAACCGGTCAGTGATTTGAGCCTCCGAAGGGAAGAATTCCAGCTATTATTTCCTTATCTATAAGCATGAGATCCTCAGAGATCATGAATCTATCTAACTTGGAGGCTACCTGAGAGTCACCTCCTCATTTATTGTTCCAGGTGTAGCGACCATTTTTTGTCTCAATATCAACAAGGTTCATGTTTTCTGAAAAGATTTGGAAGGCTAAGGAATCTTTATTTAGAGTTCTTGTGCCTCCTTTTTTCTCCGATAGAGAACTGATCATATTGAAGTCTCCTCCTAGGACCTAAGGTAGTCCTGCATGTCTGGCTCTTAGATCCACCAGAGAGTCAATGAACTTGATTTTGTCATCTAACCTTTGAGGGCCATAAACATTCGTGACTAGATAAGTTTCCCTGTCTCCTACTAGTTGTATAACTACTGATAAATAATTCCTGGAAGCCTCCACATCAATAATACCTATTTTTTGGGGATTCCAAAGAGTGAGGATGCCTCTTGCTGTATTTTCTGCTTTAACTTCTAGAAACTCAAATCTACTAAGCCATTTACTATGGATTTGCCTTAGTTTCTGAATGGAACATTTTGTCTCTTGGACAAAAATTATGTTTGGAGTTTCTTGTTTCATTCTATTATTCATCATTCTCAGTTTTCTCTTACTACCCAACCCTCTAATGTTCCAAGTTGTGAACTTCATAATTAAATATTGGTAAAGGAGTAACTGGTTAGGTCTTTCATCTTACCTGAGTTCACCATAAGCTTTCGACATTCCATTAGTAGCTCGTTTTGTTTTCTCTGACCTCTTTTTTTCCCTAGATTTCTCGGTGCTAATCCTGGAGTCATTTTCGTTGCTTTCATCTCATCGCTTCTCTACCTTTCAATGTTCTTTACTCCCTCTGAACCCTTTGCCTGGGTTTTCCATAAGAATAGCTTCTGAATCTGATTGAGCTCTTCCTGTGGTAGTGATTCTACCCCTTCAGTAGCTCCCTAAGCCAAGAAGCCTTCTAGATCTAGGTTTTCTCTATCCAGAATCTCCTACAGCTCATTGTCCTCCATATCCATATCACTCTAGGTCATATCCTGATCCATTTCCAGCTCTGATTCATTCAACATAATCCCCTTCTATTTTTCATTTTCCTTTGTTTGATCTCTTTCTTTATTCTCTTCCTGCTTCCCATTTTCTTCCTTCATAGCTTGATCTTCTACTGTTATTTCTTCCTCCTCTTCAAGAACTTGGAACTGGTTCTGGCTACTTGTTTTACCTTCAGCGTGATGTTGTTTTGTCCCTTTTTTCCCACTTTTTCCTTTATGAACTACTTTGTGAAAGCTCTCTGAGCCTTTCTTTGCGTTCATCTTGCTTTTGTTCTCTGCTAGATTGAGGGGGAAGTCTCTTAGAAGGTGTCCATGTTCATGGCATCTACGACATCCAAAAGGAATATGTTCATAGTCTACTGTTTGCACCCATTCCTCTTCATAAACCTCCAAGATGACTTCATCTGGGAGAGCTCCGGATAGATCCATTTCAACACAGATTCTAGCAAAAGAAGTGTATTTTCCTGTCCTTGTGGCTTCAGAGGCTTTAATAAATCTTCCTAATTTATTGCCTATGGCCGCTAGGGAATCAACTTGCCAATAGTCAAGGGGTAGAGAATAGAGTCTAACCCAAACTGGAACCGAAGTAAAAGTTTCCCGCTCTAGAACAAAGTTCATCATCCAGGGTCTCATATAGAGTCTTGTTGCTGCATAGAAGTAGGGCCCGCCTTCAAACACGCTATCCTTATCTTCAATGTTAGTGAAGACCACAGTGAAAAAACCTTTGGACCCCAAATGTAGGTCGATGCTACCTTTGGGCTTCCAATTGTATTTTATCCATGTTTGTAAAGTTTTTTCAGTGGGCCATAGCCCCATAAATTTGCATATGATTGCGTAAGTCTGCATGTGCTCTCTATGTTCCTGCAGTGCAGGATTATTTAAAACTACTCTAGGAGTAATTTAACCTCTGGGTTTGCACTGACTCTTCTGATTTTTGTCTTTTGTTGCCTGTATTTTGTCATTTTCTTCCTTGTCTTTAGTGCCATCCTTCTACTTCGCTGTGGTTTTTTCTAATTTCTTTTCCCTGTTATTTCTACCTTCCTTCGCCTCACTGTTTCCTTTCTCTAGAAACCTCTTACCTTTGTTGGCCACTACCTCCTTATAGGAGGGACTGAAGCTCCCTCCTCTGCACTGATCCATGGTGAGAAACTCGCCGTAAAAGTTGTAAACCCTGGTCACCTCTACCTCTGCTTGTGGGCCATTCAATCAAGAATGAAACATTCCAATTTCTCCCTTTTCAGAGCATTAGTTAATCTCCAACAATATTATTATTATTATCTTTAGATATTCACAAACATTTATAAATAGTAAACAACACCATACAACAATGTAGTATGTTAGAGATAGTAGACACAAATATTTTTAGGTGGAAAATCTCCTCCGAGTTAAAAACAGTTGAATTCTTCTTAGTAATTGTCTTCTCTTTTAAAATAAAATAATTACATCAAGTTTTCAACCACAACTGAATGAGGCTCCAACCCACTGATTTATAGGCTACAACCTGTAAGATGATACTACATCCTAATAACTTGTTGTAATAGGAAGGATGCCCCATCGTCCTGTAAGTCAAGCCACAACCTAATGAGTGCCCCAACACTCTGTTTACCAACTCTTTTTTGAATGATTCTTTTTAAACCTGTATTTTATCAATGCCAATTAAAAGGACGCCATGATTCCCTATGCAGGCTACGACCTACCCTAGCACCACCTTGCCACCCTAAAGTGTTCTTAGGCCACAACCTGAAGGTGAATCTAATCACCCTATAGAGTCGACGGACCATGTTCCACAATTTTTAGACTAGATCCCCTTGTGCTCTAAATCAATATAAGACAATTGAATAGAAAATATTGGTGTACTGTATAATCTGTCAAATCATGGTAGCCACTAATTACTGTACAAAATTGTCCAAACAAATTACTACACTATGCTACATAATTTGATCATTGCATTGCACATCAAACCCCGCTACCAAATCAATTGGCAACTGCACAATCTAATCACTTTTCATTATTGTACAAACTTCTACCACTGAACACTGCACATTATTGCATGTCATTGTTCACATAGTCCACTGTACATTACTACTGAGTCACTACATTGCGCATGAATAGATGAGCATTCATGTGCTCACAATGCTAGCTACAAACATCACTGAATGAAACACCCTTACTATTGTAAATGTTGAATCTAAAGGTCTGATAATGGCATACCCTAAGATGTCTCATGTCATTCCTATGACCTGCTTCCAATGCTCTCAAACACTGCCCAGGAAGAGCTGCTAGCATATGTCTTACTGCTAATCACTATTCATACACTTCTATCCATCTTTATCATCAATAAGCTGAACTAAAAGGTGATAGTATGCTCAAGGACCTGCTACCCTGTAAGTTCATGGTTATGTCATTAAGAAAATACACCCTCTAGGTCATCACTATTAGGTCATGACAATCTATGTCAAGACAAAGTCAAAGTGTCAACCCACTGTGAAGTCTATTGTCCAATCCAAGTGTCAATTTATCAAGTCTTCATATCTATATAAGTGAACTATAGCTATCGTAAGGTCAATGTCAAATCTGTGTGTCACACTTCAAGGAGTATTGTCACATAAAGCTACTTTCAGTTCAACCTAGAATGACTGTTATATAAGTCTAGGTCACTATTTTATGTTACAGTCAATACATCCATAACTTTATTGTAAAATTAATTAATTTACAAGATCGCAATGTCATTGGCCATCATAATAAATTTAAACCTTCTATAGCATAACATCATTAACTCATAAGTTCATTATAGATATACAATGGTTTCATTTATTACCCTAATCTCAGTTATGTCATCAAGTCTCTGTAAAGTGTATATGTCACAATCACATCTTTATATCATTGCTAAGTCATAATTTTAGACTATATGTCGAGTAAACATGAAGGCTATTGTCACAGCTTGCATGACATCAAGTCAAGTCAATGTTTTTCACTATTTTATTGTTATAATAGGATAGTCACAAGAATTTTCAAATCTATATGTCAAGGAAGAAAGTCATGGTACTTTGGAATAATTGCAATGAGTGGTTTGTCGAAAATATGTGCATGATATTGTTAGATCAATTAAAATTAAAATTCAATGATTGGGTTAGTGCCTTTGGTTCTCAAAGTTATCCAATGATACACAATGAGATTGCACTAAGAATTATTGTCATATATTGACAATTGTAGGTGAACAAACTTCATCTTCAAACTTTGGATGCCATCAAATAGTAGCATGAATCATTTATTAGTCCACAAATATTAGGGAATGAAATGAGTCTATGCAAATACAGATATGGACACGCATCAACTAAGAGTGCTCTAGTGTTGATGGAAGATCAAGGGAAAATGTTGTTGTCACAAACAATCCCTAACTATCTTTCCCTAGGTCTGCAATTAGAAATCTATCATATGAATTCCAAGTGATCTTAGAAGAAAACATGAAAATTCAAATAGAAAATATACATTTTCCTAACCGCATAAGGTCGAGGATTTAGGTCTTACTGAGGTTTATAACATGGAGGCTTAGGGTACTATGTCTTACAATAAAACTTTTCTTAAGCTAAGGTCCCATAAAAATTCTAAGATGTTTCTTCAAGGTGTCTTTATTCCACTTGCTACCCAAAAATAAATTCTTAACAAGGTCCTTTAATAGGACCAAATTCTACCTATCAAAATAACCCTCAACACCAAATAAAAACCAAACTAACCCTCTATAAATCTTTGTGTTAGGTACTCAAGGAGGTTGAAAGTTTCAAAGGCCTTATTTACTAGATCATACGTTGAGTTAATCGCTTTTGGAGGATTGATTTAAACCTTAAAGGAGAGAACATACCTGCAAAATACCTTGCCCAACGAATCCAAATAAACTAAAAGACACGAAATACAAGCCTTTTTTTTGTAAATGTTGGTCCTCCTTATATGGTTAAGTTGTCTTATCCCAGATTAACGTTAGGTTTATTGGTATGGTTGTTGTCAACCTCGTTTACTTCAAATAATCACATTATTCCACATCAACTGGATTCTTCACCTCAACAAGGTTCTTCATCTCAACATCACCAACCTCATGTTGACCCTTTACCTTCTTCACCCAACATGTCTACCTCCTTTTCTTCTTCTTCTCTTGGTAAAATCCTTGATGCTAGTAACTAGGTGGCTAAGAAGAAGAAGAAAGGGAAGAAGAAGAAGAAGCAAGATAAGAAAGAAGTCAACCAACCAACCATGCCTATAATTATTGGTAATGTTGAGAGACCTTCCAACATGCATCGTAAGCCAAAATACCCTTGAAATATTTGTAAGGGTGATTACATTCTTATTGATTGTCCTCGTATTCCAAAGTTGTTAGAAGTGTGGGATAAATATTGTCATCAATTTATTATTGATCCCTCAACTAGTGATTTAAAGGTTCTAGGGAAAAAGGGTAAAGTTAGGTTTCCTTATAGGTTATGCGAATGGAGTCATCAAACTCACCTTTTCCCTCACATGGATGAAGCCTCAAAATGTTTGGAAAACCTTATTATTTCTCAACAACTTCCAACTAGTTACCGTAAGATTTCTCCCAACCTACTGTTATTTGACGAAGTGATTGATTGAATTCCAAGTACAATAAATCCCACTCTTCCATTGGAGAGTGAAACCCATATCAGTCAGGTTGATGAACAATTGGATTATCAAGTGGTCTAATCAATTCCATCTTTGGTTGATCCCACTCTCCCTTTAGAGAGTGAAGTTGATACCTGTGAGGTTCTTTTTGTTACTTTAGATTCAACCGCTCAAGGGGGGATTTCACCCATCTCTACGGAACCCCCTCCAAGTATCGAGGTCATTTCATTTGATTGGAGTAAAATAAAAGAGCCTTGTCTCCCTTCTTCCACCCATTTCCAAATAATTGTGAAGGCTTATGGTAAGAATGTGTGTCACACAAATGTAGATGAAGGTGCTTTTGTTAGTATTTTATCCTCAATCGCTTAACAAGATTTGGGTTCCCCTCAAATTATGTCTGTTACACAAAATATTTTGGATTTTAATAGAACCATCAATGGAACTTTAGGGATTCTTCCTAAGCCACCCATTACCTTGGAAGGAAAAACTATATATATTGATGTTATGGTAGTCCAAGGCCCCTTGGATTTCAATTTTTTCGTTAGGTGATACTATGTTTATTCCATGAAAGTTGTCGTATCCATAATTTCTTGAGTAATGTATTTCCCTCACAACGGAAACATTGTGACTATTAACTAGTGTTCATTATTTGGTCTTTATTCAACTACCAACCATTTGAAATCCCTGAATGTTCCTTATATGTAAGTCGTATCTACCCCACCATGGATTAATTATGTGGAAACCTATCCCATGTTTTCAATTACTGATGCAAGAAATCCTCTCACTATTTTCTCAACTTATTTTGACTTTGATCCAGTAAGTGACATGGTGAAGCCTTCAATGGGGACATTAGAACCTGATTTTATTATCCCTATTGAATCCCTTGACATGTGTTCCTTCTAGAGAATTATTCTTCCTTTTGATAAAGACCTCTTGGAATCCATGATCGAGATGTGTCCCTTGGCATGTATTCCTTCCATAGCATTGACCTCTCAGAATCCATAACAAGGTTTTATGAGGATGGTTCTTTTACTGTGTCAACCTCATTTAAAAATGAAACAGGTCCTCATGAGGGTGGTTCTTTTACTATTTAAACCTTGTTAAAAAATAAAACAGGTCCCTATGAGAATATTTCTTTTACTATGTTAAGCTTGTTAAAAAATGAAATAACTCTCTTGAGCATAGTTCCTTTTTGTTGTGTCAAACTCGTTAAAAAATGAAACAAGGTTTCATAAGCATATTTTTTTTCCTGTGTCAAGATAGTTAAGAAATGAATCAGATCCACCTCTAATTAATTCAAGTATTTGGCTAGATATCGTAAATATTGAGTCGAGTATTTCATATGTTCTCGTAAATGAACCTTCATTCCATCCACCTATTAGTAACCAGTAGTATGTTTAGGTGAATGAAATGAAGCTTGGGGGTCATGTGCCTAGACTTATGTTGGGGGGGTGAAAACCACTCTCAAGAATTATTTTTTCCTGTTTCAGGCTTGTAGAAAAACGAAACCTATTTCGAGTCTATTTTGGTTATTATTTACAAAGCTCGCAAAAATCATGAAAATTTCGAGCCTCTTTTGCTATCTTTATATGCTTGTAAAACGTACATGAAAATGTCAAGTTCTTTCCACCTTTTACAAATCATTAATTAGATTGAAAGTCATTGATGTGAGTACAATTTTATCACTCTTTTGGACTCTTTAAAACTGACAAAAAAGGAACCCCCTTCCACACCTTATCTCTCGTGATTTCCAACCTATTTCTGCAAGATGAGCCTTGGTTTTCTCATTCCATAATCACCATCTACTTGGTTGATCAATCGCTTTCACATGGTGTTTTACCCTTTCTTGAGGAACCATTGTGATGAGTGGTCTTATTAGCTAGCCTTTTTGACCTTTACATGTTTCGAGCAACTCTGTAATGATCGGAACCAGGTTCTACCCTTCATACTACTCGTTCCTCCAGGAGGAGTTATCTTTAAGCTCTCTTTAGATTCCCAAAACATGAAAATATTGTTGAGTACACTTTGAACTCGTTAAAGTATATTAAAGGACGTTTACCTTGTATAAGTTTACCCCTTTTACAAACCATGTAGACTATTTACAAAAAAGGTATACTTTGACTAATCATGATAAAAGGAGTTATTTCCTACATTATTTTACCCTTTTCTGGGCTTGAGAGACCAAATCTATGAAAAAGGACATTTCAAAGTTTACTTATGTTTTTGTACTGAATCCCTAAATATGAAAAACATCGAGCTTTACTTTCTCCAGGCTCATTAAAACTTTACGTTGAAAGAACTACATGCTTTTTCTTTTCATGTCTTTTTCAAACTCTTTAAAGATGAAAACAACATCGAGTTATTGCTTCACTAGACTCGTAAAAAGTAAACTGTGTAGGACTCGTTAATCATGACGAGATCGACCCACTCCTTCCTCGGGTTCATTAAAACTACTCCGAAGGATGAGCTTATCGGAGAAGCATATGTTATCCTCCTCAAGCTCGCATAAAAATAAAGAGGTACTTTCCAATAATGGTGGGGAGAAATTGGAAATAAACATTTGTTCTTGTATCGCAAAAAGGCAGTATGTCGCTCTTGAACATGACACTCCATCACCTTTGTGTTTAGGTTGGGAAATCTATTTGCCTCTCAATTGATCATGCCTAGTTGAAAGTATTCAAACTAATTTCTGGTCTTATTTTTTAGTTAAGTGTTGCCAAGTCAAATGTCGTGTCATCAACATGTTCAAGAGAAGTTTAACCTAAATCAAAATTACCTTACAATTCATAGCCCTTAATCATGTTTACCATCCATGAGTTAGTCCCGAATCACTCCAAATTTGTTCTTCAATAACTTGACATAAGTTTCATGTCATAGGCCCTCGTGTGATGGGTCGCCTCCTATCGACTTCAACTCATTATCTAGGAAGTTGATCTAGAAACCTCCTATGGTACCTTGGATCCTGCATGCCTCAATGGTAGGTTTCTTGATTTCGATGAAAAGTTCTCATCATTCACCTTCGATTGAATGATTCTATGACTGTTTAGCTCCAAGACATTCATTCAAACTTCATATACTATATTGGGGTACCTTGAGAACCATTGTCATTATTGGTGGTTTATCTCACACCTATTAAGGGTTCACATTAATGATTGGTAATGAGGTGGTATCTACCATGTTTGACTTCAAGACATTTACTCACATGGTTAGATTCGTACTATGGATTGATAAAGATGAAGACTAAGACCCTGGATCTAGTTTTATCTATCGACGTTGCATGGATTTTCAAATATTCATGATTAAAAATATAGATCCATAATTGATGGTTCCGTCCATACTATGTCTATTGTTGACATGGATCTTTGTACATTTCCATACTGATTCTTTGAGATACTTTTTCTCTATGTATGGGAATGCCTACCTTAGTGACGATTATATGAATATATTTTATTGTAATCCTTGATTTTTTATTTCAAGTCTCCAACCAATTGGTCTCTAATCCAAACTTTAACATGATAAAGCACTTCAGTCCTCAAACATGTTTTCTGACTTTGCACTTTAGGGGCCAATTTATTACACATAATTTTGTCACCATTAGGAAAATGACCACAAAATCGGATCTCTCGCTAGCAGATGAAGTGTTCCAAGAATTCCCCTACAATGTTGGAAGCAAAAAAATCCCAAAGGGAACAAGAATCCTAGATTTCATTGCTTAAAAACCTATTTTAAGCACGTGTGCAGTTTCCCTATCCATTTCCTACGCAAGCACAGTTTTGACCATTGTGGCCTATGCAATCATGTGCTCTTTCTTGCACTGAAAGATTTGCAAAACACTTAGCGAGGTTAAAAATAAAATCAAATTCTAGAAGCCTTAACGGAAGAATATTTCTCAGCCAAAAGGCCTTGATCCCCTACATACTTGGGCCTCTTCCCTTGGTACATGAATCAAACTCCCTCTCTTTGAGGAATCCTAATCCATCTCTTTATGGGTCTCATTCCTTGAGAAGAGGATCTCAAACCTCCTCCTCTTCGCCTATAAATTCAACTCAAACCAAAAGGTAAAGGGGGACTTTGGAATGTAAACTTATGTTGTCGGATTAGGACTAGAAGCTTGTCATATAAGGGGAGGATTGGAAACCATTGGGATGAGACTTACACCATCAAGGCTAAGGTTGTCTTGCTCCTTCTTAATCAAGTTTGATACAAGAAGTTGATTCTTTTCTATTTTCACTTGTTATGATGCTCTTTGCAAAACTCATTGATCTTTTGCATAGTTTATAACTAAATATTGGATTAACATTGTGATATATGCTATGTTGCAATTTCCATTCACTTTGTGTTTCACTCTTTATCTATTTATGCTTTTATTCTTTGTTTGGTTTTGTTGATGAAGATATTCTCTTGAAGTAGTAGGGAAAGGGTTTTGAAAGCATCAAAAGGACATCCACAAGAATTTCGTATAAAGGTAAGAGACTCTGGCACATTTCGTATATCATGTTTTAGTTATAGATTAAGGAAAGGTAGCATTCACTTTTTTGTTTGTTTCTAGATTTGTCTTTGAATCTAGGGAGATCGCTCTTGTCTATAAGAGCAATTTGTGTGCCATATATAT
>APFE031065208.1:63188-84697 GCA_000404065.3 Pinus taeda
TTCAAACTAAAACCTAAATAAAACATCAAATACTAATAACCAGCCTAGATCCATCTTAACCCCAGATCTATCAAGCGTTGAGAGGGATCAAATATCTTGAGGTGAAAACCTCTTTTTTGAGTGCAAAAATTGAGGAAAGGTTTTCACCTTGAGAGATTCATTCCCTCTCGGTGCTTGATAGATCTTGGGTTAAAATGGATCTAGGTTGGTTATATAATACTATATAATATCTCTATTTTTATCTATCTTTTTCTTATTCCCTCTCTCTATCTCACTCCCCAAACATACATTCTCTCTCTTCATATCTATCTCTCTCTCTCCCTCCCTCTTCCTCTCCCTCTCTCTCCTCTCTCTTCCCTCATGCATTCCTCTCTCCCTCACTCTCTCTCCACCTCTCCCTTTTCACTCCCTCTCTGTCTCCAACTTTCTCCCTTTATGTCTTTCTTCTTCCCTCCCTCTCTCTCCCCCTTCAACTCCATCTCTCTCTCTCCTTCCCTCTCTTGAGTCCTCTCTCTCTATTCCTTTCTCTCTTTGTCATTCTCTCCCACCTCCCCCTATCTCTTCACCCCCATCAGTCTCTCTCTCTCCTCCCTCTAACTCTGTAACTATATCCCTTCCCCCTCTCCTTCTTTCTATCCCCTAATATTTGTGTCTCCATCTCTTTCTCTTCTCCTCTTCTCTCTCTTCCTTCCTCTCCTCTATCCCCCACTCTCTCTCCATCTCTCCCATGTCACTCCCTCTATATCTCCACATCTATCACTCTATGTATTAGTTCTTTCCTCCATCTCTCTCTCCTCCTCCAACTCAATCTCCTCTCTCTCTCTCTCTCTCTCTCTCTCTCTCTCCATCTCTATATCCCCTCCTCTCTCTCTTCCTTCCTCTCTCTCCCTCTCTCTCCCACTGCCCTCTCTTTCTCCCACATGTCTCTCTCTTGCTCTCTCTCTCTCTCTCTCTCTTTGTCCTCCAACTTTGTCACTACTTCCCTCCCTCTCTCCTCCCCTCTCTCTCTCTTTCTTAAATTTGATTCCATGATATTGTGTTTAAGAAAACATCTAAATTAAAAAAACTCAATTGGTTGTAAAATATTAAACCTATATTTTTGATCAATCATGTTAAAGAAAATACAATCATGAAAAACTTAAAACAATCATGCACTATCTTTCCTCTATTATTGTTAATCAATTTCCATGATATTGTGTTTAAGAAAGAATCTAAATTAAAAAAAACTCAATTGGTTGTAAAATATTAAACCTATATCTTTTATCAATCATGTCAAATAAAATACAATCATGAAAAACTTAAAACAATCATGCACTATATTTCGTTTATTATTGTTAGTCAATTTCTTTCTCTCGTCGCTTGGATATTGTTGTATTGGCTACAACCACCCTCCAAAAATTTTCCTTAACTTCGTTTTAGAGCCTCTGTACTAACCATCCTTAGAAGCATGTCTTGCACTAACAAGTACCTATGCTTCACCTGAGTTTCAGTGGTGTACCATCCTGTGCTTGCTAGCTTGTTTGCCTCCCACTCGCAGGCCAACATTCTAACGCTTAGTCATTTTCTGGTTGTTATGCTCACCTGGAAAATTACGCAAATGTGGAGGGGAACCAACCTTCCTCTCCAAAATTGCACAATCTATATGGGTTGTCTGCTACTCTCAGGAAATGCGCAGAAGAGCCAGGCAACCTTCCCTCTAGAAATTGTGCAGAGCAGCCCATCACTGGGCTTGCTCTCAAAAGTTGCACAATTTTGGGTGACAGCTAGGGCTTTAGTCCAAAAATTGCAAAGAGCCTCAGGGACAACCAAAGCAGGTCAGCCTAGAAACTGCACAAAATTCACTCCAAGGCTTGACCAGTTCCTTCCAGGACTGGCCAATCTTGATTTGCATATATGGGATGCTTTTCTTGAAAAAAGAAAAAGGAAAAAAAAGAAAAAAACATCCCTAGATTTTAAGGATCCATTTTTAGCAGCTAGAGGTTACATGCAAAAGCCGTTTTAGAAACCTCCCGCCAAGTGTCACTTTTTCCTAGATTTGTGGCATGCACGTCATAAGCCTCGATCTTATCAAAACTATTTATTCGAAACTTCAGAGCTTATTCCTCACATCGATCTTGGAGCTTTGGCATCCCACATCGCATCTAGGAGAATTCGACACACTCAACTCAACTTTTTCTGGGTAAGTCCGCTTTTCATGTCTTTTGTTGTTTTTTCTGTCGCTTTTTGTATTTCGGTTTGTGTGAGTGTTATTTGCTTGGTTTTGTTAAATTCTTACTATCATTTTAATGCATGTTAGATTGTAGAAGCACTGTTTCAATTTTTTCATTGCATCTCATTGTTGTCACATGCATGACACTGTTTCTACACTTAAGGTCGCCGTTGTGGAAACTCGCTTAACACACTTGCTTGTTTTCCCATTTTTTGAATATTGAACTCACTGTTTACATGCATGATTATTCACTCTTGTTTGCACTCAACTTCACCATGCATTTATACTTTACATGTTTTTAGTCGCCCATTGGTGGGTCTGGGCCAGCTTGGCCCAGTCTTTGCCTTGCCTGGCTTGCACTATAGATCTCTGAGAGTGGAGGCTCTACCTTCCTCCTAGAAATTGCACAAATCTAGCCCGACGTTGGCCTCCAGACTTTCTCTGCGAAATTCAGAGAGGCAGTGCCTTGCTGGCCCCCAGAATTGCGCAGATGCCATTTTCTAGGTTGCAGTCATTGTTGACTGAAACTGCGCATTGCATAGTTTCAGTCCTCAGTAGGCCAAGCTGGACTGTGCATTGCGCAGTTTTGGCAGTCAGTCTCCCAACCTTGCAGTGAAAATTGTGCAATCTTTTCATTTAATCAAACAGGTGTGTTGTATGTGAGTCCTCAAGTTGCTTTTGGTTTTCAACTAACATTGTGCTTTCCATGAGTGTTGCTCTATCTCCAGGTATCGCAGGTGTTCATCCGTCTCTCAATTGTACAGGTACAATGGCTTCCAAGAGAACAGGGTCAAAGTTTGAGAGTGCAACTGGAGATGCAGTCGAGAAAGTGTCTATGAGCTTGGCTATCTATGAAGACACTAAGTTGTTCATAGACAAGGAGATCAAGAAGAAATGGTAGGACATCAATGACACCTTTTCAAGCACATTCGAGGAGAATCTAGAAGACCACAAAGTCTATGTCAACATACACAAGTCTGGCTTGTACCGGATTGCATGCAGGTATCCTACATTTCCATGAATGGACATGATCCACTGGATTGTCTCACATAGTGATACAAAGACGATGGTGTTGAGTAGTATCAGAGGAACAAAACTTTATACCTTCACAGTGGAGGACTTTCAAGAGATGTATCACTTTACCACAGTTGGTGACCACGATGGATAACCCTTCACTAGACCCAGCAGTAGTGCAAACTCAAGAGACTTCTTAAAGAGTTGGGTGAAAGAGACATCCAAATTCAGGACAACACCCAACTAGGTTTATAAGATGAGGTTACCACAGAAGGCATATCAACTCTTGGTCATATTTTCATACTTCTTATACGGCCAAGAGAGCATAGATACCTTCCTGCTGAGTTGGGTGATTGTGTTGGATCAGTTGGCGAGAAAAGGAAGACCTTTCAACTGGTCTGACATGTTGGCTCTCAGGTTGAAGGAATAGGTAACAGAAGCTTGACACCCGCTCAAGGGTTAGCAAGCGAATCTATACATGTCTGCTTACATACTTAATGAAGTCTATGACCATCAACAGTTCCTAGGCTTGGGTTGGGCATGGTCACCTTTGAAAACCTTTGTGCACACTTATTGTAGGTTATTCTACGAATGTAGCTTTTGTGGATTTATCATACAGCTATCAGAACAGTTCGTCACCCCACTGTATAGGATGATCTCTGAGAAGGATCCACCTTTCATGTCGCAGGTAGTGACGGAGGCATTGATCTAAATATGATATTGGTATGCCTCACCCCTTGGAACCTTCATATGGATCTACAATGCGGAGAAGGCTCTGCATGTTTTACCAAAGTTGGCCATGGATAAGATCATCGTGAAAGAAGTGTCATATCACATCTCGACAGGGTTGTCAGTGATATTTCAGAGGAAGAAGAAGGCACCTTGGCCTGCTCTTCCTTTTCGGATTGAGTTGTATGAGATATGAAATCTCAAGCATGCTGAGGCAGAGAGAAAAGAGTTCAAGAGATTCACCTTCGGCACTAGAAGTTTCAATCCATATGACCTACATTTCTTAGTGAAGGACCACTGTATGAGATTGCAACATCCTTGGATCCAAGGGGCATGCCATTGGCCTAAGGAAGACCCATGGAGATATTGCTATCACTTCTCAAGGCTCAATGGACCAGTCAACATAACTGCAGAGTGGTTAGCAAAGCATAAGGCAACAACATCTCAGAGAGAAACATCATAAAAAAAAACAAAGGATAACAAACCTGCACATGACAAAGGCAAGAGGAAGGTTGTAGATAGTGCAAAGGCGAACAAAAGCTAGAAGTTCAAAGCAGACTCACTTGTGTTGAGAGCAACTTTGGAGATTGAGGATAAGAGGTGACAACGTGACAGAAGGATTGCACAAAGGAGGAGGGAGAAGAAGAGGTTGGAGGAAGCAGAAAAGGATTTGCAGGAGTTGAAGCAACAAATCAGGGAAGAGTAGGAGTTGCACGGAAGAGAGAAGGAAGTGAAACAGGAATAGGAATAGTAGGAGGCGCAACATGCATATGTTGGTGAAACAGTGCCCATACAGGTTATTGAATCATCCGAACAGTTGGCACAGAGCAGATAGGGTGAGTAGTTGCATAAGCATGACTTTGCTCAAGAGATTGAACAAATGCTAGAACAGATGGACATGGATATGGTTCAGCCAGAGTTAGATCATGATATTGACCTCATGCCTCAGAACCAAGAATCACCCCACTGGCTTCACCAGATCTGGAAGCATGGAAAGTCCTAAGCGATCAAGGAGACACTAAAATCCTTGAAGACAATCCAAAGGAAGATATGCATAACATATCTTTCAATGAGTCACAACATAGGTTTGTGCAGTTGCACAGAGTGCCTATTTCGGATGTCCATGTATACCTTGCACAGTTTGAAGAGTGAGTGATCATGTCCAATGTACGTAGACATCCTGTTGCATTTCCCAATGTTATCAAAGCATATGCCGAAGCCACCAACTCGAGTGTTAGTTACTTGATAGCTGAGAACGATCGCATGGCTAAGGAGTTACATCATTCGCCAGAGCAGAGTTGAGGAGAGAAATACTAGATGAAGTATGGTCTCTCGAGACAGTCATGCAAAATTTGTACTTTAGATTCATCACCGTGCATGAGTTAGTTGCCCATCTCAACGATTGGTAGCAACGCTATGCTAGGAGAGAATGCATCTTGTTAAATCTGCACACTATTTTCGATCACATGAAAATATGGATAATGAGGTACAAAGGAGCCCCATTTCACTTGCCAAAGATGATGGAGCCAAAGGCGGCAAAATTGAACGCATGCATCTGAAGTCGGATCTGGAACTATGAGGAACTCCCACAGTTCATCACCAGTTTGAAGGCTTCACATGGACGGTTGTTCAGGAACATTAATGTCATTGTGTTCACGAATGTGATCCCATCCATTGGTACACTCATGAGACAAAGTCAAATAACCAAGTCTGATTGGAGTTGGACATTTACTTTGATCAATTGATGCTCGTAGCCACCACGCAGACTTGCAGTTGAGCGCAAACACCATGCATTAGTATGTTGCTGGTTTGGATGCACTCGAGACTATGATACGCATGTTATCTCACGAGTTGGATAGACCTGTCAAATTAGTGTACTGGGATGTAATGGAGGCAAGACTTTTATTTCAGAAGTATTTGACCATAGAGTACACGAACACCATAACAGAATACCAAGCTTGGCATCAGTCCGCCACCATCGATCATCGCAAGGATGTTGAAGAGTTAGTCTTCCCATAGTTGTGCGAGTCTTAGTGATGTCTTGCATGGCTTACTCAAGCCTATTTTGTCTCACATGGGTACATGTCCAGATTGTAATGTAAAAATGTTGTAAACATGAAAGACCAAGTGTCAATAGTAGAATGTAACAATCATGTAGTAGTTGAAGAGTCACAAAGGGGAATGTTAAGGGTCACCCCACCTTTTTGTATTTATAGAACATCATAACTCATTGTATATGATTTTGGGAGCCAAGCTTCCTATAGGATAACTTAGAGAAAGCTTGCAGTGTATTATAACGAGCCTTGGCTTCTCCACAGTGCAAAGCTAGTACATCTCTTTGGAGGAGTAGGCGGGAGTGACTGTAATGTTCCGCTATCAGGGCTAGTGGAATTCATGGTTGTCTATATGATTGGATCTTTCACTCTTTTAATATAACAAAGCCAACATGTTTCATGCATATGTTGTTATTATAGTTCAACTATCCTAGTTACTTTAATGATGTATGTAGCTGTTATTTATGCATGTATGTATGGAATATTCCCTATGTGTTTGTATGAACTATCCTGGTTACTTTAATGATGTATGTAGTTGTTATTTATGCATGTATGTATGGAATATTCCCTATGTGTTTGTATGAATCTTATCGAAGCGTGTTGTTCATATAACCCATCACTTTGGATCATAGACTATCCTTCTTTCCATCTCGTGATGTCTTTCTACTCGTGTGTTCCCTTTCAAGTTGCGTGCTATCATAGGTTTCTAAGGGGCACATTCACTCCCTCTTTTGTGTGTTAGAGCCTTTGATGCACCTTCCTTGACTTGCTACAAGGTCACACCCTTGCTACCAACAAGGACATCTTACCTACCTCTGCATGCAGTTGCAATTAAGGCTATACCGTACTACCCATTGCTCGGATTCCTACTCCAAATGGTCTGAGGTCTAGTTTGGACTTCTTGCTAGGGAGATCCACTAACATGTTGGTGGGTCTAGCATCGTCAACATTTCTGGTGCTAGAAGGAGGGCTATATGACAATTTGAGTCCTCACATCTTGTTTTGAATCTTCACACATCTATCATGGATATTGTTGTCATCCACCCTCCGCGATGTCTATCTAATGCACATCCCTTTGAAATCACGAAGGAGTTTTATGATCTCCTGTCGAAATTCACATATGATGGTGAAGGCGAAGTGGCCTGGATTGGACACTTACATGCCTTCCTTGCATTCTTGGAGGATGCAGAGGAGTTTGATGAAGTTGAGGCAAACATGTTGCTTGTAACCACACTTCGCAAATACCCACAATGATGGTGCTGAAACCTGCCTCACAATTGCGTGCACTCATTTAATCACTTCTGTGATCTAATCGAATTAGTTTTCCATCATTTTGATCTCAAATATCTTGACAAGAAAATGTTAAAACAATGGAAGGCCCCGCATGAATAGCTTATGGAGTTTTGGCAGCACTTCTGTTTACTCCAGTTCGAAGCTTCAAAAAACCAAATGAAATTCTAATATCTCATGGAAATATTTGAATATTGCCTTACCAAATAACTCTATCCCAAAATGAAGTTAATGTTAAAACCCAACTCAACATACTTCGATGATGGAGTTGTGCAATCACAAGTGGACACAGTTGCTGTCACCAATAACAGTCTGCCTTCTCCTCATCAAATAGCTCCACCCTCATAGAGTGATGTGGGAGAACATGTGCACACTTCTGTTCAATTGTCACACCCTCCCACTGTCACAAGTCTTAATTTTTGTGCATATTTGGTTGGGAATCCCATGGGTTGTCACATGCACTTGCTACCTCAACCTCCGTATTCGCATTCCATTGATCCTCTAGATTGCACTATCTTGTGTTCTTCCATTCCAGAATCTACACCTGTTGAGAAAAAGGATCAAGTCATCGATGGAGTTGATGTTGCAAAACCAACCTACGCTATCATTTATAATGAGTATGACTGGGGATCTGAACATCAAACCACGGTGAAGGAAGATCTCCTTCTGTCCACACCTCCTCTGCTTTTCCCTGACATATTTGGTGATTCTGCTATCTCTGATTTTCCTTGTGTAAATCCTTCATGGCTGCATCTACTTCCAATCATTCGCAGAACACATTGGATGTCGATGCATCATTTGACAGTGGAGAGGACAAATTATTCATTGAAAATCCACTTGATTTTTCATCTTCTTTTTCCGGAAATGAAGAGAGTGAACATTCTTGCTTCTCATCTACCCCTCTGTTTGATTCATTAGATCATGAGGATGTCGATGAACTCATTGAATTTTTTTTTATCATAGTTTTTGTGACCTATTTACTCCTATATTTGATCACGATGTTGATTCTATCATTGTTGATATTTCAAAGCCACCTGTTTATGATGATATATCTATCGATGAAGTCGAAACCTCATAGGTTGTCGAATCACTTCTACCCTAGCTAATGGTTATGTCAGGCCCTCCCTATCCCGAGGTTTGTTTCACTCCTGATCAGGAAATTTTTGAAACACCCAAGGCTCCTCATCACTCATCAGTATGCATTGAAGATCAATATAACACACACATTTCACTTCCTCCACTCGAATCACATGATCCTATTTCTCACGCATTGGAGGAATCTTACACAGCAAGCCCACTTGTACGGTGTAAGTTGTCTATGTTTCTCATGTTTGCTTGCATGTCACAGTCAAGAGAGTTCATATGCCTAACATCGACATGCAGTGTATAACAACACCATGGTAAGTCCATAGAGTGCATGTCATGTGCTTTCACATTTTTCTTTTCTATGGACACATTTAAACTCAAAGTGTGTTTGTCTTCGTTGTTATATCTTTCTTGTTTTCTATTTCACCTGACTGTGTTGTTCGCGAACCATTCCTTCACCAACATGGGTCGAAAAATGTGCTAATGGCTACATTGGAATTATAACTTCATGTGATCAGGCCCTTGCACCGTTACCTTAGGAGTAGGAGTAGTGTTTTCTTTATGTCTGGTTTTCTTGCATGCATGTTTGCTTTCTTGTTTCGTTTGTTTGTTTTCTTTCTTGCTTTGCTTACTTGCTTTTCTTTAGCATTTACTTCTACTCTTTTCTTTATTGTTTGTTTGCTTGTTTGCGTTCGTAGGTTAGTTTCGCATGAAACCATGCAAGACTCTTGAAACAAGCAGGGTAAAGTACAAGAGAACTTGTACAGCTAGCAATGCTTGGTTATCTGTTGTCTTCTCTCTTTATGTAGAACTTGTTGTCTTTAGTCAATGATACACCGATGGAAAATGCATTTTGTCTGAGGTGAACCTTGCTGAAAACACAACGCTTGGGCGCTAACTAGTACCACCTACTCTAGTCGGTTGTTTTGGGTTAAACCTTGTCATCTCAGTCAAGTAGAGTAAGGTAAGGGGGGAAGCCTTAACAAGTATGTTAGAGGTATATATAAAATACTTCTCTGAAGCAAAAACCCATTTTGGTCTGAATAAGTCGGGACCCCTCTTCCGCCTCTGAAATAAACAAGTGTTATGCACAGTTATTGAAGAAATGAAAATGTGGAAAATTTTGAAAAATTAATAAGGCAAAAGAAGGGAAAGGCTTCCTATGCAGAGAGTTGATACAAGTAACTTCGTCGAGGTACTGACTAGGCTCGCTGGCAGCGGAGCGATGCTTGTGTTCCTCCATGACTCCACCAGGGCATTGTCCAGGCCTGTTAAAAGTGGAGCAACACTAGAGATGAAACTTAAACTCTGACAATCATATTTTTTGTGTAAAAATATACCTCGCGTCCCCAATCAAAACAACTAAATTCACTTGGCTTGGAATGTGTGCTGACCGATCAAGAGTATGGAATGTGCTACAATTTTCAATCAAGTTAGTGTGGAAACGAAGACGATCTAAGAATCGAACAATACTTCTGGAGGAGTTAGACTCTCTTTTCATGAAACAAGGCCTATTCAGAGAGCTGGAGTTCTACTAGTGTGTCTCCAAGTGTTGTAGCATCTACAACCACCCTCCAAAATTTTACCTTAGCTTCATTTTGGAGCCTCCCTACCAACCATCCTTAGCAGCATGTCTTGCATTGAAAAGTACCTGTGCTTCAGCTGAGTTTTAGTAGTGTACCAACCTGTGCTTGCCAACTTGTGTGCCTCCCACCTGCAGGCTGGCATTCCAGAGCTTGGTCATTTTCTAGTTGTTATGATCACTTGGAAAATTGTGCAAATCTAGAGGGGAACCAACCTTCTTCTCCAAAATTGCACAATCCATCTGGGCTACTCGCTGTTATGCAAAAATGCGCAGAACAACTAGGCAACCTTCCCTTAAGAAATTATGCAGAGCATCCCATCATTGGGCTTGCTCTCAAAAATTGCACAATTTTAGTTGATAGCTAGGGCTTCAGTCCAAAAATTGTGCAGAGCCTCAGGGATAGCCAGAGTAGCTCAGCCCAGAAACTACGCAAAATTCACTCCAAGGCTTGACTAGTTTTCTCCAGGACTGACCAATCTTGATTTGCATGCATGGGCATCTTTTGCTAAAAAATAAAAAAGAAGAAAAATAAAAAAAGCAAAAATAATCCCTAGGTTTTAGGGATCCATTTTTAGCAGCTGGAGGTTACATGCAAAAATCATTTTAGAAACCTCCCACCAAGTGTCGCTTTTTCCTAGATTTGTGGCATGTGCATCATAAGCCTAAATCTTATCAAAACTATTTATTCGACACTTCAAAGCTCATTCCTCACATTGATCTTGGAGCTCTGGCATCCCACATTGCTTCTAGGAGCATTCAGCACACTGAGCTCAGCTATTTCCAGGTAAGTCCACTTTTCATGTCTTTTGCTGCTTTTCTGTCTCTTTTTGTATTTCAGTTTGTGTGACTGTTTTTTTCTTGGTTTTGTTGAATGCTTGTTGTCATTTTAATGCATGTTAGCTTGTAGAAGCATTGTTTCAAGGTTTTCATTGCATCTCACTGTTATCACATGCATGTCATTGTTTCTGAATTTATGGTCATCATTGTGGCGAGTCGCTTCACACACTTTCTTTGTTTACCTTTTTTTAATCCCACACTCACTGTTTGTATACATGATCACTCACTCTTGTCTTTACTCAGCTTCGCCATGCATTTAGAATTTACATGTTTTCAGTCATCCGTCGGCGGGTCTGGAATGTCTTGGCCCGAACCTTGCCTTGCTCGACTTACACTACGCATTTATTAGAGTGAAGGCTTTTCCCTTCTCCCAAAAATTTTGCAAAGCTGGCCCAACACTGGCATTTATCTATGCAATTCAGAGAGGCAGTGCCTTGCTGTCCCCCAAAATTGTGCAGATGCAATTTTATGGGTTGTAGTCATTGCTGACTAGAACTGGGCATTGTACAGATTCAGTCCTCAACAGGTCAAGTCAGACTATGCATTGTGTAATTTCAGCAATTAGTCAGCTCGGTAACAGTACAGAATATGCTCTGCGTAGTTTTGATAGCCAGTCTCCCAGCCTCTCAGTGAAAATTGAGCAAACTTTTCAGTCAGTCACTTAGGTGTGTTGCATGTCAGTCCTTAAGTTGTTTTTTCTTTTAAACTGGCATTGTGCTTGCCATGAGTGTTTCTCTATCTCCAGGTATCGCAGGTGTTTGTTCATCTCTCAACAGTACAGGTACAATGGCTTCCAAGAGAGTAAGGTCAAAGGACACCGTTGAGAGTGCAACTGGAGATGCAGTCAAGAAAGTGTCTATGAGCTTGCCTTTCTATGAAGACACTAAGATTTTCATATACAAGGAGATCAAGATGAAATGGTAGAACATCAGTGACATGTTTTCAGGCACATATCCATGTGCAGACATGATCCACTAGATCGTATCACATAATGAGCCAGAGACTATGGTTTTGAGAAGTACCAGTGGAACACAACTTGCTACCCTCACGGCGGAGGACTTTCAGGAGATGATTCACTTACCACAACTGGTGATCATGATGGATACACCCTTCACCAGACCCAGTAGAAATGCAAACTCAAGAGGAATCTTGAAGAGCTATGTGAAAGAGCCATACAAGTTCAGGAAAACAACCAACCATGTTTACAAGATGAGCATATTGCGGAAGTCATATCAGCTCTTGGTCATATTTTCATGTCACTTATATGGCCAAGATAACACAGAGACCTTCACGCAGAGTTGGGTGATCGTGTTAGATTAGTTGGTGAGTGAAGAAATACCTTTCTACTAGTTGGACATGTTGGCTCTCAGGCTGAAGGAATAGGTAACAAAAGCTTGACATCTTCCCAAGGGTCATAAAGTGAAGCTATACATGTCATACTTGATCCAGTCTGTGCCTGTAAGCAATTCCTAGGCTTAGGTTGGGCATGGACACCTTCGGAAACCTTGGTGCACACTTATTGCAGGTTGTTCTTCAAATGCAGCTTCTGTGGAGTTATCATACAACTATCAGACCACTTCGTCACCCTGGTGTACAAGATGATCTTTGAGCAGGATCCACCTTGACTTTCGCAGGCAGTGATGGAGGCATTGATCAACATAGAAGATTGGTATGCCTCACCCCTTGGCACCTTCATACGTATGTACATCGCAGAGAAGGCTTCACATGGTTTGCCGATGTTGGCCATGGATAAGCTCGTCATGCAAGAAGTGTCATATCACATCTCAAAAGGGTTGTTAGCGAGACTTCATAGGAAGAAGAAGGCACCTTGGCCCACTCTTCCTTTGTGGATTAGGTTGTATGAGATACAGAATCTCAAGCATGTTGAGGCTAAGATAAAGGAGTTTAATAGATTCACCTTCAGCACCAGAAATTTCAATTCGTATGACCCACATTTCTTAATGAAGGACCACTGTATGAGAGTGCAACATCTTTGGATCCGTGGGGCATGTCATTGGCCTGAGGAAGACCAGAGATACTGCTATTACTTCTCAAGGCTCAATGAACCATTCAACATATCTATAGAGTGGTTAACAAATCAGAAGGCAATAATATCTCACAGAGCAACATCATCAACAACAACAAAGGGTAGCATACCTGTGCGTGGCAAAGGCAAGAGGAAGGTTGTAGATAGTGCAGAGGTGGAGCAAAGCTGCAAATTCAAAGTAGACCCACTTGTTCTCAGAGCAGATTTGGAGATTGAGGCTAAGAGACAACAACACGACATAAGGATCACTCAAAGGTAGAGGAAGAATCAGAAGCTGGAGGAAGTAGAAAAGGAGTTATAAGAGTTGAAGCAACAACTCAGGGAAGGAGCCCCACAGGGGTAGGCGAGTTGGTAATTACAATGCGGTGAAGTTCATTAGAAAGGCGGGCTCCGTACTGAAGGTCACGAGTTCAATTCCCTCGAACTAACCAAGAGCTGTGGAGAGGGGAAGACGCAGTTTCCTAGGGGTTATGGTGGTAGCGGTCAGAATCGACCTCGTGTAACGCGAGTTGCGAGGCTGCTCCAGTTGTCGATTCCTCTGTAAGCAAAAAGAAACAACTCAAGGAAGAACATGAGTTGCACAAAAGAGAGAAGGAAGCACAGTAGGAATAGGAACAACACGAGGTGCAACATGCACATGTTAATGAAACTACACCCTTATAGGTTATTGACTCATCCGAACAATTGGAACAGAGAAGACAAGGTGAGGAGTCCCAGGAGCAGGACTTTGCTCAAGAGATTGAACAGATGCTAGAACAAATGGACAGGATATGGTTTAGCCAGAGTTAGATCAGGATATTGACCTCATGCCTTAGAACCAAGAGGTCACCCCACCGGCTTCATCAGATCCAGAAGTAGATCAAGTCCCAAGTGATCAAGGAGACACTGAAATCCTTGAAGACAATCTGGAGGCAGAGATGCATAACATATCTTTCGATGAGTTGCAACATAGAGTTGTGTAGTCATGCAGAGTGCCTACTCTAGATGTCCATGCATCCCCTGCGAATTTTGAAGAGCGAGTGATCATGTCCGATGTGCATAGACATCCTGCTACATTAGTTGATGCTACCAAAGCATATTTCAAAGCCACCAGCTCGAGTGTTAGATTCTTGATAACCGAGAACGAGTGCATGGCTAAGGAGTTACAAGCGACCAAGCAGGGAGGAGAGCAAGTTACAACATCTGTCAGAGAAAATTTGAGGAGAGTGATACTAGATGAAGGATCATCTCTTGAAATAGTCATGCGGAAGCTGTACTTCATATTCATCACCCGTGCATAAGTTAGTTGTTCATCTCAACGGTTGGTAGCAGCGTTGTGCTAGGAGAGCATGCATCTTGTCATATCTGCACACTGTTGTCAATCAAATGCAAATATGGACAATGAGGTACAAAGGAGCCCCATTGCACTTGCCAAAGATGATGAAGCCAAAGGCGACAGAGTTGAAGGCACACATCCGGAGTCAGATCTGGAACTATGAGGAACTCCCGCAACTCATCACCAGTTTGTAGGCTTCATATGCACATGTGTTCAGGGTCATGGATGTCATTGTGAACATGCATGGGATCCCATCTATTGGCGCATTCACCAAGGCAAAGTTAAATAACCAAGTTTGACTAGAGCTAGACATGTACTTTGGTTGATTGATGCACGTAACCACTAACATAGATTTGCAGATGAGTGTAGACACCATGCATCAATATGTTGTTGGTTCGGCTACACTCAATACTATAATGTGCATGTTATCTGATGAGTTGGACAGAGGTGCCAAATCACTGTACCCGGATGTAATGGAGACAAGAGTTTTCTTTCAGAAGGATGTCACCATAGAGTACGTGGACACCAGAATAGGCTACGAAGCTTGGCATCAGTTCACCACCGTCGATCATCACGATAATGTTGAAGAATTAGTCTCACCACAATCGTCCGAGTCTTAGTGATGTCTTGCATTGCTTACTTAGGCCTATTTTGTCTCGCGTGGGTACATGTGCAGATTGTAATGTAAACATGTTGTAAAAGCGAAAGAACAATTGTCGATAGTAGAATGTAACAGTCATGTAGTAGTTGAAGAGTCATGAGGGTAGTTGAAGAGTCAAAAAGGGGAATGTCAAGGGTCACCCCACCCTTTTCTATTTATAGAACCTCATAACTCATTGTACAGGCTTTTGGGAGCCAAGGTTCCTATAGGGATAACCTAGAGAAATCTTGGTGTGTATTGTAACAAGCCTTGACTTCTCCAAAGTGCAGAGATAGTACATCTCTTTAGAGGAGCAGATGACAGTGAGTGTAATGTTCCACTATCGGGGCTACTGGAAGTCATGGTTGTATGTATGATTGGATCTTTCACTCTTTTAATATAACAAAGCCAGAACATTTCATGCATATGTTGTTATTGTAGTTTGGTTATCCTGGTTACTATAAGGATGTATATAGTTGTTATTTACGCATGTATGTATGGATTATTCCGTATGTGTTTATATGAATCTTATCAAAGTGTGTTGTTGATATAACCCATCACTTTGGGTCCTTGGTTATCCTGCTTTCCATCTCATGATGTCTTTTTTCTTGTGTGTTCCCTTTCAAGCTATGTGCTATCACATGTTTCTAAGGGGCACACTCACTCCCCCTTCCGTGTGTTAGAGCCTTTTGATGCACCTTCCTTGACTTGATGCAAGGTCACACCCTTGCTACCAACAAGGACATCTTACCTACCTCTACATGCAATCACAGTCAAGGTGATACCTTACTACCCACTACTGGGACTCCTACTCCAAATGGTTTGAGGTCTAGTTGGGACTTCTTAGCGGGGAGATGCCCTGACATGTTGGCGGGTCCATCACCATCAAAATATCCTCAGTTAAGATGAATCTCTACTAGCTCTTAATAATATTATTTATATTATATAAATTTCACATCTCTATATATAAAAGTATTCTCATTTTTAATTTTATCAAAACCTTGATTTAATTTCTATGGCAATCTTTTTAGTAGTCATAAGGATAGAGCGTTTAGATATATCTCAAAAGTAATTATAACATTTTTTCTTTTAGATTTAGTTAAAAAAGGTTGAAAAATTAAATTAAAATAAATTAGTTATAAAATATTTTGATTGTGAAATGAGTTATGTTTTCGGGTATGTGGTATTGATAATCCATGGTATTGGTGCATGGTTGTAACAAAGCCTATTTAGATGTCAACAATATCCACGCTAAAATGTGGGTGACTATCCATGGTTAAGAATCATATCATATTGTTATAAAATATTTTGATTACCAAACAAATTATGGGTTTAGGGCATGTGGTATTGATAAACCATAGTATTGTAACAAAGTCTATTCACAAGTTAATAACAAAATCAAAATATAACAAATTGATTTTAACATTAACTTTTTATTATTAATTGAACCAACATTTAATTGTATATATTACTTTTAGTTTTTTTTGTTTCTTATTACTTTTTAATATTTTTTATAATTAAACTAAGATATAAATGTTAAATATTTACACATATATATCTACTTTATACATACTAACTAAATATTAACACTAAATTAAATTTATTAAATATTAAACTTACACACTTTATACCATAGTGGAATGCCTCTCAACTCAATAAATATCAAATATTAACCAAACCCCTTCATTTCCCAACCATGACATCCTATACATCCTGTATAGGTAGTAACTGTTAAAATCCATTTTTTCAATCGAAATAAAATAAAGACATTGAATCTAGAAGATAGAATCGGCTCATAGAGGCTCGCGCAGAATATAAACCTGACTCGGAGTATGAAAAGTAAAATCAATTTTTTTAATCAAAATAAAATAAAGACTTTGAACATGGAATATAAAATTGGTTCACAGAGAATATAAATTTGACTGGGAGTATGAAAAGTAAAATCTAAGCATCACGTCTGTATCGAAGAGGCCAAAGTCATAGCCAGGGTGGATCGGTTCCATCATCGCAAGTTAAGGGAAGCTATTGAAATTGAGCGTAGACCCATCAATCTCAACAGAGATGATGGCTGGAAAGTCAGTAGAAATTGGATCCCCGCCCTGTCGTCTTAGGGTTTCTTCCTTCCATCCAGGTTGCTTTCCTCTGGATCGTTCAGTTTTCTAGTCTTGTCCTGTATTAACCCTATTGGATTTTACCTTTTTTCTTGAGTTGGTTGTCTTTTAGTTTTTTCATAGCATCATTATTATGAGGGTTTCTAGATTATGATGTATTCCTTTATTTATCTTTTAGTTTTATTTGTGAGTACTTCCTTGAGCTATTTATTTGCAGCTCCTTAACCTTGCGATAATAAGTATGGCCCATCTAGATTTTTCTATCGCAAAGTAGCATGATCAAATAATATATATATATATGTATATACAACATCAGTAAATAAAATAAATTTATTTAATTTACAAATCTATCCTCTTATGAATAGTATTAATAAGTGGTAAATGTAATAATTCTTATACGCAGAAAAAGGTTTAATATTACATCAATGGTAAGCAATATAGTTTTTATATAAGTTAACATACAATTAGTAAATAATTCATGCATATATCTAGTTTTTAATTTATTAAATAAATACTTATTGTTTCTAGATTACCTTTGAAATTATTATTATTATGGTTGGAATAAGGATATATAATTTATTTATGTAACCTATATTTCTTCTTATAAAGAAACCCTTAACCGATTAATAAATTCATAATAACCATTAGTACTATTTTATTATTAAGATTATTTAATTAAGTAAATTACTATTCACTATAACTAATTTTACTAATTTCTAGAAATATATTAATTTAATAATAATAATAATTTTATATTATAAAAGTAATAATAATAATATAAAAGAAATCATTCAAACTAATTAATCAATTTTTAATAACCATTATATTATTAATTTTAACCATTATGTTATCTAATTAAATAAATTACGTAAGTTTTCTAGTTAACCACCTAATTTCACTAATTTCTAGAAATAGAATATTGTTTTATCAATTTTAATATTATAAAAATAATAATAATATTAAATTTATTATTATAAGTTGGGCTGGGTCTCAGGGTCAAAAATAGCTGTTATATAGCCGTTGGAGTCTCTGCTAAGTCTATTTAACCTGCGAGGCCAGATCTGTATCTTCAACTTGTCTAGTTGATTCGAAACGCGTCGACAAAAGTCATTTTTATGTGATTCACGCAGAAACTATTCTTATAACTATGACAAATCACAGAAGTCTCAATTCTACAAGTAAAATCTATTTTTTTAGTCAAAATAAAATAAAGACTTTGAACAAATTGGTTCACAGAGTCTCAAACACCATATTATAAAGTTGACATTTAGAAGGTATGATATACGTTTTGATTTTCAGCTCGCCATATCTCGTACGCTTTACCTTACGTCGACCACTCACAGAGGAACTGCCATTTGGGTTTCTAGATTTTACTATAACGCGTTTAAGACTCTGCCAAGTCAATTCAATATGCTTTTCTACCCATCTCTGTTTTTTTTAAAAGGATTTTGAGCTCAATTCAAGTAGTATCCATTACCTCAGTCTGGTCAAATATCCGAACGTTTTCTACATTCTAATTTTCGGTGAGTTTGCTTTTCAGTTTTTAAAGTCAATCTTGATTTTTCCCTTGCAGCACTTTATATGGCATCTTACTTATATTTATATATATATATATACTTATAGACAACTAATAACAGAACTCAGTGGGTTAGCCTTTGAAGGACGTTAGAGTGGGAAAGGAGAAATGGATCAGAAAACTGTAATTCTTGTTATGATATTTGAGTGCTTTGTGACAATGGTGGCCTCTATGGCTGCAGCAACGCCATTTAATTACTCAGCCTGGGAGGCATCTTCTGATCAAGATCATCAATATCTCTATGGCCACAAGGGTGGGTTAACTTATCTTCCACATCCTTCTGATGATTTTGGCTTGGGTAGTAGTCTGCAGAAAGAAACTCAACGAATCCTATCATCCATGAACCGTCACGAGAAAAGGGACGTGGAGTCCCTTCTATCTTTTAGAAATGCGATCACATACGATCCACGTAGATGTTTGTCCAATTGGACAATCGAGAACTCAGAGAATGTATGTTCATGGTATGGTATTCAGTGCAGACGACGCACAAGAAGAGTCATTGCAATTATCCTTCCTCTGTTAGGATTGCGAGGCACTATTTCGCCGTTTCTTGGCAGCCTCTCCTTACTGCGCACTTTCAACGTTTCTCACAATAATTTATCCGGCATAATCCCACCCGAGTTTGGGAAACTAAAAGTGCTAGGAACACTTGACCTTCACTTTAATATGCTCCAGGGTTGTATTCCGAAGGAATTGGGTAATTGTATACGCCTTCAATTGGTCAGGCTTTCATATAACAGCTTGTCAGGGACCATACCAACAGAATTCGGTCGTCTGGTCCAGTTAGAACATCTTAGATTGGGCAGCAATGGTCTGAGTGGAAGTATTCCAACTTCTCTGAGCAACTGCACATCTCTTAAAACGTTGGCCGTAGGATGGAACAACTTGAGTGGTGCAATACCTTCCGTTTTGGGTTTGATCAAAAGTCTATCTCATCTTCGTTTTTCCTCCAACTCATTGAGTGGTCACATCCCTCCATCTTTGGGCAATTGTACTCAGCTATCATCCATCAACTTTTATAACAACAAGTTGAAAGGAATTATTCCAGCTGAATTGGGGTTGCTGCAGAAATTAGAGTCTTTAAATCTCCAGTCTAACAATTTGGAAAACGCTATCCCTTCATCTTTAGGAAATTGTTCTTCACTAAAGCATTTATATCTGGGGAGCAACCGATTGTCAGGGAGTATACCATCTGAGCTGGGTAATTTGAGAGAACTCACTGAGCTGTCAATTTACAGTTCAATTGGTCATCCGGGGAATATTTCAGGTTCTATCCCTTCTGAAATAGGAAACTGCAGCAATCTTAGAGCACTGCATTTAAGTGGCAACAAAATTCATGGCTTATTGCCCACGAGTATATTCAAGCCTTCCCTATCCTACCTATTATTGGATGGAAATAGCCTCACAGGAAGCATACCTGAAGCCATTATGAACATGAGTAATTTGGAATACCTAGATCTTGGTACCAACAAGCTCAGCGGGAGTATACCTGAAGCCATGATCAATTTGAATCACTTAATCACACTACATCTTGGTACAAATGGGTTGACTGGTAAGGTCCCTGAAGCCATCACAAATTTGAGCCAGCTGAGTGAACTAGATCTTGGTACAAATAGGCTCATTGGAACAATTCCTACAGCCATAGGAAAGCTCCCCCTCAGATCCTTGATTTTGAATTCAAACAAATTCACTGGGAGTATTCCTTGTAGTGTCGGAGATTTGGGTTCACTTCAGTATTTAGATTTATCAGACAATAAATTGGAGGGACCGATTCCAGAGAATATTGGTAATTGTATGGATATCACAGACTTGATATTGAGTGGTAACTATTTGTCAGGCAGAGTACCACCGACCTTATATAAGTGTGTTTTCTTAAGGAGGTTTGAAGTTTCCAGGAACTTACTGAGTGGAGATTTGGATATGGGTTTTCCATCTTCTTTGTTTATCTTCTCAGCTCACTCCAACAATTTCTCTGGAACTTTATCCACTTCATTGGTTAACTCTACTCAGCTCGGGCTATTAGACTTAAGGAAAAATGGATTTACAGGTGAACTTCCTCCCTACATCGCACATTTTGGCATTTTGGTGATCTGAGAGTTTTGAGTGTTGGTTATAACTATTTTTATGGTGATATTCCTCAATGGATTACAAATTTCACCAAGTTGCAAGTGTTAGACTTATCTAACAATAAATTTAGTGGAAAAATACCACGGGACTTACAGGATTTGCAATCAATGGATCTTTGCAATTTAATTTTTATACAATAAATGTTGTTTTGAAGATTGATATGAAAGGGGCTGAGTATAATCTCACATATGTGTTGGAGACAAACACGATATTTGACTTGTCAAACAACAATCTTAGAGGAGAAATCCCTACGAGCATAGGGAATATGAGGAGCTTGAGGTTGTTGAATTTATCTTGGAATCAACTGGAAGGAAAGATACCAGCATCACTCAGCGAGATATCTATTCTAGAGCAGCTAGACATGGCTCATAATAATTTAAGTGGCAGGATTCCTCAAGAGCTCTCTCAATTATCAATGTTGGGAGTTCTTGACATTTCTTCTAACAATCTTTGTGGGTTAATCCCAACAGGAACACAATTTTCCACTTTTAATGTATCCTCATTTCAAAGAAATAAGTGTTTATGGGGATGTCCTTTAGATCCCTGTAATGCAATGGAAAGACAAGCCAATGAAGACAATAATACTAATAAGAATGATAATCATAAAGTGGGATGGTTGAACCATGTGGATGAGCATATCTCATTGATAGCCTTAGGGATAGGCATGGGACTTGGATTTGTGGTATTAATGGGAGTAATAATTGTATGGAAAAGAGCTTGAGAATGAATGATACCCGCCAATAAGCCACAATCCTTTTATGGACTGTATCGCTTGCCTACATAAAAATGTTTGACTAAATTTTACAACTTTTATATAAAATGTATTAGTTACCCTCTTTAAAATATTTACTTGTTTGTTTGCAATTTTTTCTTTTAAAATTTCGAAAAA
>APFE031065208.1:85722-101694 GCA_000404065.3 Pinus taeda
TAATATTATTAATGAATGTCTTTTAAGAAGTTATTGTTTTTTAATTAAATAAAATCTCCATATTTTGATATTTTTTCCTTATAATATTAATAACATGTCTACATGAAACCTCAAGGGTTAGCTCAACTAGTCAAAGCAATGCCTCACCATACAGGAGGCCATAGGGTCGATTCTACCCGAAAGCCCTTGGGGTCAGGTCAGTACATAGGCTATGATATTTTGGATAAGTCACTATACATTTTAATGAGTAGTTCTCAACATTTTGTACTATAGTTATAATTATAATTATAATTATTTTTTAACTTTGTGATTATGAATAGAAAATCTTCTTCCATAACTAGAGATTAAATACTTGTTTTTTTCACTAAATGTTAGTGAAGGTGATGATGTTTTGACTATTATATATTCCTCAGCTTCTTGGATTACCTTTAAATACCCCAGTGAAATTTTGTATGATTTCTAGTGGTTTTGGAGGCCATTAGGTTAATTACTACGAGACAATGATTTCCTTAATACATTGGATTCCAAATATGATCTTATTTTAAGATTAAGTCATTCATGTATACATTAATTAATCTATTTTCTATTTTTTTCTAAATGAGAGTATGTGCGACCATCATGTCATCAAGGATGACATTAGTTCTTGCATATGCAAGTGTCATGGTCATTACCTGATAAAAAAAGTGTTTTGAATATTTGAACATATTCAAAATAAAATAGCTAAAACAAACCTTACAAATATTTTCCTGCCATAGATTTCTTTTCCAATTAAGATGTCATAAGAAAAATCATATTTTTACCCAAATGTTTTTATTATTTCAATTCTTTTTCCAAGATATACCAATTCTTCCAAGTTACATTTATGCACTTCTCTCTCTCTCTCTCTTTCCACACACACAACTATAAAATGTTCAAGAACCATTCCTTATGTACTACACTATTTCATGGGTGTTTTTGGATGATATGAACATGTTATAGTTCCTTCTGAAATCAATTCATGATATTTTCTAGATGTTATATAGTCCACAACTCCTTAAGTTTCCAACTTCCAAAAGACAATGTTTGTATTTTAGAATTCGATATGGGTGTGTGTGGGGGCAACTTTCTTCCCTTTAAAATTGAAAATTTGTTACCTTTCCCTATTACTAATTCCAACAATGTAAGTAGAATCCTTCTGAGATCTATTCCATTATCAAAGAGAGGAATTAGTTTCAAGAATTAGTCTAGAAGTAAGATATAGTGATGCTCCTCTATCTTTCAAAACTAGCTACACTATTTTAATAACTATAATGACCTCCTCATATTTGTGACAAATATTTATATTTTTTTATTTGGACACATTCGAAATAATGTTTCATTAAAAAAAATGGAATTTCTAGCACATTTCCATCCAATTTTTTAATATAACACTAATTTTCATATTTAGATATATGGAAAACATGATAACTATTGGATTTACATAACTTACATGGGAATGGTGGAATTGGTTTCCTCAACAAGTGTAAAAAGACATGTTAAATGATACTAAAGCTCACAAATTTGTTTGCAAGCATTGGCTCACCTATCTTATAGCGCTAAAACGCCATCAAATTAAGATCATCACACCATCTAAATTTATGAAACAAAGATTATGCAATCTTTCTCTCGTTCATACAATTTTATCTATATTTTAAAATTGTTTTTTGGAGTAGGAAAAATGAATTTCTTTCTTACATCAATTATTACATTCATAACTTCCCTACTACTCTTTCAAATGTTGTAGTATAATACTTCAATAATAAAAAATTAAATATTACCCTTGAAGGTATGAATATAGCCATGGTTGTGTTGACGGTGTTGGACCCGCCAACATGTCAAGAGGATCTCCCTAGTAAGAAGTCCCAATTAGACTTTAGACCGTTTGGTGTAGGAGTCTCAGTAGTGGGTTGTAAGGTAATGCCTTGACCGCGATGTCGCATAGAGGCAAGCAAGATAACTCTGTTAGTAGCAAGGGTGTGACCACTACAGTGATTCAAGGAAGGTGTATGAGAGGTTTTAACGCATAAGGGGGAGAAAAGGGTGAAGGTGAGTTCCAGGTTGAAAGGGATGAGTCCCAACTCGGCTAGGAACACACAACACAAAAGTACATACACATCCTCTGGTGGAGCAGTCCACTTGGATGCGGTAGTCACAACATACAAGGTAACATAACACGTACAATGCTCATGGCTCAGTTCGAACAAGTGCAAAGGTTATTTCAGCAAGGTCCATGTGAGAGATTTGTCTGGTGTCCGACAGAGTAGTTGACACAGACAGTGACAACATTAACAACATATACAACACATTTGCAAGAAGATTCATATAATTGCATTTGAATCAATTCATACACAAATAAATAAGTTAAACAACATGTATCATTAAGGCAACCAGAGCAGTCCAGCTACAATAACAACATATGCATGAAAATGTGTTGGCTGTTATTATATAAAGTGTGAGTTCAAATCATAGAATACATCCATGTAAACCTGCTAGCCCCATCGGTGAAATGTTACAACCACATCCACCTGCTCCTCCAAAGAGATGTACTAGCTCCGTGCAGTGGAGAAGCCAAGGTGTGTTACAATATTGTCCAAGCTTTCTTCAAGATAGTCTTAATGGAAGCTTGGTTGACCAAAAGACTATACAATGAGTGATGGGGGACTATTTATAGAAAAGGGTGGGGTGACCCTTGACATTCCCCTTTGTGACCATTCAACTACCCTCATGACTCTTCACCTACTCTATGACTGTTACATCTACTCTTGACACTTGACTTACACTTGACATGACTCAACATTACAATGCACATGTACCCATGTGTACAATGGCTTGGATAAGCCAAATTAGACATCATTCAGACTTAGAAAACCATAGAAGTCCAATTGATCAACAGTGACATATTGATGCCAAGATTGGTAGTCCTTGATAGTGTCTGTGTGTTCTGTTGTGACATCTGTCTAAAACCTGAACCTTATCTCCATAGCATCTAGGTACACTTCTTGGGCTCCTTTGTCCAACTCATCTGTGAGCATGTGCATCATTGTCTTTAGTGTGGCCAGACCAGCAACGTACTTGCACATGATGTCTGCACTGATAGGCATGTCTAGGCTGGTGGCAGTGCGCATCAACTCGTTGAAGTACAAGTCAAGATCATGTCAGACCTGCTTCTTTGTCTTCACCTAGGTGAGAGTCCTAATTGATGGGATCACATGAGTGTGAACTATAACATCCATGATTTTGAATACTCATGCATGGGAATCCTGTATGCTAATGATGAGTTACGGTAGGTCTTCATAGTTCTAGATCTAACTCCGGATACGTGCTTGCAGCTCGATTGCATTGGCTTTCATCATCTTTGGCAATTGAAGTGGGGCTCCCTTCTAGTTCATCATCCATGCTTGCATGTTATCGACATCAGTATGTATGTTCTTCAAGATGCGTGCTCTTCTCGCACATCATTACTACCACCTGTGGACATGAACGACTGCTTGATGCATGGTACCAAACTTGGAGTACAATGTTCACATAATTATGTCCAAGGACAATATTTCATCTATTATTTCCTTCTTCAATTCAACTCGAGCGGAAATTGTCACTAAGTATCCTCCCTACTTGGCCACATGTAGCTCCTTCACCATTCACTCATTCTCAGCTATGAGAAAACAAACACTTGAGCTAGTGGCTTTGACATACACTCTAGTTGCATTGGCCAAAGCAATTGGATGCTTGTGCACATTAGTCACAATCACTTGCTCTTCAAATTGTGCACGGGATTTTTTGTCCTTTGGGGTCGTTACTCTCTGATACTACACAAATTTATGATGAGATTCGTCAAAGGAGATGTTCTGCATCTCTACTTTTGGTTGACCACCAAGGATATTAGTGCCTCCTTGGTAATTTGAGACTTGCTCACCATCAGGATGCAATGAAGCAGGTGGGTTGACCTCTTTGTGATGAGGCATGAGGTCAGTACCCTGTTCCAACTCCTACTGCTCCATGTCTGCATCAAACTATTCAAGCATCTGTTCTATCTCATGAGCAAAGTCTTGCCCCTATGATGGTTCACCTTGTTCCCTTGATGTTAGTTGTTCAGATGAATCAACTACTTGTATGGGTGCTATTTCATCTGTCTGCATGTGATGCTCCCCCTATTGAATCTGTTGTTGTTGCGCTTCCTTCTCCTATTGGCACAACTCTTGTTCTTTCTGGACTTTCTCCCTCAGCTCCTGCAACTCCTTCTCTGCTTCCTCCATTCCCTTCTTATCCCTCTGCCTTCGTGCGATTCACTTGTCGCGTTGCTGCCTCTTCGGCAGAATAGCCATAGCTTCTTGTCCTACAAGTGGATCTGCTCGAAACTCACAGCTTTGTTCCTCCTCCATTCGATTGATAATCTTCCTCTTCCCTTTGTCGCAAATAGGTATGCTTAGCTCTCCTACCTTTGCTGCCGCTGGTACTACTGCTACTGTTGGTGTTCTCTATGATGTTGCTTCATGCTGCTTTGCTAACCACTCTACAATGAAGCTGACCTGTTCATTGGGTTTGGAGGAATTGTAGCAGTACCTACATGATTCCTCCTCTGCCTAATGACATGCCCCATGGATCCAGTTGAACTGAAATCTTATGCAATGATCCTTCACAATGCAATGTGGTTCATACGGGTTGAAGCTTTGAAGGTCGAAAGGATACTTCCTCATCTGCTATGCTTTAACATCCACTTTCTTGATCCTTTAGATCTCTTATAACCCAATCCGCAATAGAAGAGCAGGCCAAGGTTCCTTCTTCATCTGTTGCAGTCTAGTTGTCAATCCTATTGAGATGTGGTACGCTACTTATGCATGACAAGCATGTCCAAGGCGAACTTTGGAAGAACATGTGGAGACTACTCCGGACTGAACACTTGGATGAACGTGCCAGAAAGTGAGGCATACCAATATGCAATGCCTAGCAATGGCTTCATCACTTCCTCTAACATGTAGGATGGATCCTATTCGAATATCAACCTATAATCTGGGGTGAAAAAATGGATGGACAGTCATATGATCACTCCTCTGAAGCTGCATTCAGACAACAACTTAAAATACGTGTTAACAACAGTCTCCACGTGGTGACCATGCCCACTCCAAGCCCGGGAATTCATGTCGGGCACAGACTGCATCTAGAATGTAAGCAGACATATAAATCTCTACATGCATACCATCGAGAGACTGTCGAGCCTTCATGACTTGTTCCTTTAGCTGGTGAGCCAATATGTTGAACCAATTGTATGATCTTACTTCTCTAGCTAGTTGGTCTAGCACGATCACGCAACTCTGAGGGAAGGTCACAGTGCTTGCTTGGCCACTCAGTCGGCATGCGAATATTACCAAGTATTCGTATTCCTTCCCCAATGTCTTTGTCTTATAGATCTGGTTGGCTCTTATCCTGAAACAAGCTAGCTCCTTTACCCAATCCTTCATAATGTCTCTGAAGTGAGCTCTGTTGTTGGGCAAGATGAATGGAGGACTCATGACAGTCATGGGCTTGGAATTTGATACATCTCATTGTAATATTGTGCTCAAAAGGTTGCAAGCTTCATCCCACTGACACTGCTCGAGTTCATCGTCTCAGGGTTAGTGTGAGAAATTATCGAGTGAATCATGTCCGTGCATGGGAACACGGGGTATCTGCATGCAATCCGGTACAATCCAGACTTATGAATGTTCATGTACAACTAAAGGTCTTAAAGGTCTTCCCCAAAAGTACCTGTGAATGCTTCATTCACCTCTTCCCACTTTAGTTTGATGTCTTTGTCTAGATACAACTTTGTATCTTCGTAGAGAGGCAGACTAGAGGACACCTGCTCAATTGTTGCTCTAGATGCTATACTATCAGTGTATTATGATCCTGTTATCTTAGAAGAAAATGAGACATATGAACACCTGAAATATCTAGAAACAAGAAGCATGCATGGCAAGAAATATGTCAATGTAAACAAAGCAAATCCTGGGAAGGACACATCACATACCTGGGGAAATGATGAGCAAGATTGTGCAAATTGCACTGGGAGTCTGGGTGAATGGCTGCTATAACTACGCAAAAGGAATTTTGGGTTGTCAGGGAGGCTAGACTGGCTACTAGTTCTGCGAAATGCACAATCCAGTTAAGCAGTTGGCTGCTAGGATTGTGCAATGCACAATTCCAGCTAGGAAGGACTATTGGCCCAGGGACAGATTTGCATAATTTCTTGGGTCAAGCAGCCACTATCCTCTAAAAATGTGCAAAATAGTCTCGGAGGCTAGTGTTGGGCAAGAATGTGCAAATCTAGAGTGGAAGGTGAGCCTTCCTTCCCCAGATTGCGTAATGCAACCTTAGTGAAGACAGAGCTCGGGCCAAGGTTGGCCCGACTCGCCGATGGGTAGCTGAAAGCAAGTAAGACAATGAAATGCATGGAGACAATAAGTGATAGAATAAGTGATTAACGGTGCATGAAAAACATGGATTAATGATTCAACAGACAGATCAACATGCATGTGGGTGAGGTAGTTCGGTAATTGGGTGAACATCTGTGTAAAACAATTTCACGCATGCGATAGTAATGAGATGGAAATGAAAACTGAAAAATAGCTAGGAAAAACTAGAATATATGTAAACTAAAGCAAGGATTCAAAGAAATCAAGCAAACAACACTTACACAAGAAAATACACAAAAAGCGACAGAAATGCTAAAAAAGACAAGTTGAGGCCACTTACTTGTGAATAGATGAGCCGGATGTGTCAAAGACTCTTGGATGTGTTATGGGATGTCAGAGCTCCAAGATTAATGTGAATGAATGAGCTTTGATGCATCGAATAAATAAGTTTTGTCTCATGACGTGCATGCCACAAATCTAGGAAAAAGAGACACTTGGAGGGAAACTTCTAAAACAACTTTGCATGTAACCCCCGGATGCTAAAAATAACTCCCTGAATTATGAGATGTGTTCTACATGTTGTCTCTTGCTATTCTGGGAAGATCAAGTCAATTTTCCTCGATCATGGGTGGAATTGGTCAACCAGACTGTTCATGCATGCAAGTGCTCAACTGCTTGGGAAAAATGTGCATTCCTGGCTAGGAGCTGGGCTGACTGCCAAGGGGTTTTGTGCAATTTCTGGGCATAGCAGTTGACTGATGCCTAGATTTGTGCAAATCATAGGCTGAATAACCTACTGCTGGGAAAATTTGCGCAAATCCTGCTGGGAGGGTTGGCTGATAGGATTGTGCAATCGTGGAGCTCAGCAGGCTATCAGAGAGGATTGCACAATTCCTGGAGGGAAGGATGGTTTCCCTCCAAAAATGTGCAATTTTCAAGGGGAAGATGCTCAACCTACAACTAGACCAAGTTCAGGTAAGAAGCCTGTGAGGGGAAAGGATCAACTGTGATCGACAAGCTACCTTTGTGCGAGGAAAGCATTGGAGCTTGAGTACTTGACGAAGAAAGACAAAGTGTTGTGTAAGGTTGGTAGGGAGGCTCCATAAAAGGCAAAGGAAAAATTTTGGAGGGTGGTTGAAACCACTACAACACTTGGCGACACACTGGTATAACTCTAGCTCTCTACATAGACCTGGTTCGTGAAAAGAAAGTCTAGCACCTCCGGAAGTATTGTTCAATTCCTAGCTCATCTTGGTTTCACACTAACTTGATTGTAAGATGTAGTATCTACCAAGCCCTTGGTCATTTGACACACATTCCAAGCCAAGGCAACACAATTATTTCGATTAGGGTTGAGGGGTATATAGGTGCACAAGAAGTATAGTTGTTAGAGCCTTATTTTCATCTCTGGTGTTGCTCCACTGCCAGCAGGCCCGGACAGTACCTCAATGGAGTCACATAGGAACACAAGCATGGCTCCGCTGATAGTGAGTCTAGTCAGTACCCTGACGGAGTTACTTGCATCACCTCCCTACGCAAGAAGCATTTCTCTTCTTTCACCTTATTCATTTTTCATTTTGAATTTTGTGACTTTTCATTTTTTCATTTTCACTGTGCATAGCACTTATTCATTTCAGAGACAGAAGAGGGATATTGACTTATTGAGAGCATAAGAGGTTGTTCCAGTAAAGAAGTAGTTCCAATAGAGAAATAGTTTATTATATCTGTGACATGCTTGTTAAGGTTTCCCCCCTCACCTTACTCTACTTGACTGAGCTAACAAGGGTTAACTCAAAAACAACAGACTAGAGAAGCTGACACTAGTTAGCACACAAGTGTTGTGTTTTCACCAAGTTTCACCTTGAACAATACATATTTTCCTTCGGCGTATCATGGATGAAGAGTAACAAGCTCATCATATAGAGGAAAGATGATAGATAACCAAGTAGTCATAGTTGTACAAGCCCTCTTGTACTTTACCCAGCTCGCTTCAAGAGTTATACACGGTTTCATGCAAGACTAACCTATGAATGAAAACATCAAAGCAAAGAAAAAGTGGAAGCGAAAGAGAAAGCAAAGCAGGTAAGAAAACAAGAAAGTGAACAAACAATAAAACAAAGCATATAAGCAAACAAGCATGCAAGTAAAGAATTGAAAGAAAACACTACTCCTACTCCTACACTAATGATGCATGGGCCTTATCACATGAAGTGATACTTCCAATGCATCCACCAACACATTGGTAGACCCATGTTCGTGAAGGCTTGGTCCGCGAGCAACCCAGTGGTGTGAACTAGCAAGTAAGAAAGATATTACAATGAAGACAATCAATCTTCGTGTTTCAAAGTGCCCACATGACATAAGTGAGTGCAAGTGCATGATGGATAGTTCGTGGACTTCTCATGGTGTTGTGTGACACTACATGAAACTTTGAAACAAAAGCACACTCTTGACTATGAGATGCAAGAAAATGAAAGAAACAAAGATAACTTACGTTGAGAATGAGTGCTTGCAATGTAAGACTCCTCCAGTGCATGAGAAATGGGATCGTGCAGTTCGAGTGGAGGAAGTGTCATCTATGAGTGAGATGGATCTTTAATAGATATAGATGAGTGATGAGGAGCCTTGGGTGATTGGATAGTTTCATGATCGGAAGTGAGACTGACCCCAAGAGAGTGAGGACCTGACATAACCATTAGCTCGAGCTAAAGTGCCTCGACAGTCTTGGGTTTTTCATCTTCATCATCAAGTGGATCATCATACACTGGTGGCTTTGAAAGATCAATTGCGATAAATTCATGATTGTGATAAAAAAATGGAAGAAAATGGATCACGACTACCATGATCAGAAAAATCAATGAATTCTTCAACATCCTCATGATCAGATGAATCGAAGAGAGGGTTAGATGAAAAGTGAACAAACTCATCCTCTATGTTTCTAGAAAATACAAATGAACGATCAAGTGGATTTTCAACAGATAACTTATCCTCTCCATTGTTGAATGATGGACTAACATCTGGTGAGTCCTACGAGTGACCAACAATGGGTGCATCTATGGATGAAGATACACATGCAAAATCATGGATGATAGGTTCACCAAAGAGGTTAGGAAAGAACGGAGGTGGCTCAGAAGGAAGGGAGTCATCCTTTGTCGAGTGTTAATGTTCAAGCTTCCACTCATACTCTTCATGAATGACAACGCATGTTGGTTGTGCAACACCAACTCCGTTAGTGGGTTGTTCCTCATTCACAAAAAGTGAAGAGTCTGGAATGGACGAACACAAGACAACATCATCTGGAGGAACACCTGAGTGTAAAGACGGAGATCAAAGAAAATAATGCATATGAGAACTCGAAGGACTCATAACCAAATCTTCGCAAAAATTGAGTGGAGTGATGCTGGGAGAGTGTGAAGGATGAACATGTGTGTGAGCATGATCCTCAACATCATTGGGCAGTGGTGGAGCTGCTAAATGAGAGGGAGACAGACAGTCAGTTGAGATAGTGCCTACTCCCACCTGAGATTGCGCAGTTCCATCAGTGAAGAATGTTGAGCGAGGTTTAATATCAATATTACTCTTGGGATGGGTATATTTCTTAAGGCAATACTCAAAATGGTCCCAAAGATAAGAAAAATTCATCTGGCTCCTAGGAGCTTGAAACTGCAAGTCACAGAAACACTACCAAAAAACAATAACAGATTCATGCAGAGACCTTCGTTGTTGTAACAGTTTCCGGTCAAGATGATTTGGATCAAAATGATAGAATGTGTCTTCAATAAGATCACAGAGGTGCTCAAATGAGTGCACAATGTTAGCTAGTAGGATGAGCACTCGACGAAATGGAGATTCGTGAAGTGTGTATGCAAGCAGAAACCTGGCTTGTTCATTAGAAAACTCATCTTCCTCATGAATCATGGAAAGAAAGTTATGTAAGTCCTCAAGCCAAGCCACTTCGAATTCACCATCATACATGTGAGTGGACAAGAGATCGAATAGATTCCCCAAGACAAAGACATCTTCACGATTTGAAAAACACCTCAAGGGAAGCAGAGTGCAAGACTCCATGAAAGATATAGAAAGGTTGAAAACTAAATGAGAGGACATTGCTTCTGATTCAGGCCCTCCTTCTAGCGCAAGAAATGTTGACAGTGTTGGACCTGCTAACGTGCCAAGGGGATATCCCAGTTAAGAAGTCCCAATTAGACCTCAGACAGTTTGGTGTAGGAGTCCCAGCAGTGGGTCATAAGGTAATGCCTTGACCACGACGTCGCACAGAGGCAAGTAAGATAACTCTGTCAGTAGCAAGGGTGTGACCACTGTAGTGAGTCAAGGAAGGTGTATCAGAGGTTCTAACACATAAGGGGGAGAAAATGGGGAAGGTGAGTTCTAGGTTGAAAGAGATCAGTCCCAACTTGGCTAGGAACACACAACACGAAAGGACATACAAAGCTTCTAGCGGATAAGTCCACTTGGATGCGATAGTCACAACATACAAGGTAAGGTAACATGTACATCACTGGCAGATCAGTTTGAACAAGTGCAATGGTTGTTACAACAAGGTTCATGTGAAAGGTCTGTCTGGTGTCTGGTAGAGTAGTCGACACAGACGGTGACAACATTAATAACATATACAACATATACAACACATTTGCAACAAGATTCATATAATTGCATGTGAATCAGTTCATCACAAATACGTAAGTTAAACAAAATATATCATTAAGGCAACTAAAGCAGCCCAACTACAATAACAACATGTGCATGAAAATGTGTTGGCTCTTATTATATAAAGTGTAAGTTCCAATCATATAATACATCCATGTAAACATGCTAGCCCCATCAGTAAAATGTTACAGTGACATTTGCCTGCTCCTACAAAGAGATGCACTAGCTCCGTATTGTGGAGAAGCCAAGGTGCATTATAATATTGTCTAAGCTTTCTTCAAGATAGTCTTAATAGAAGCTTGGTTGACCAAAAGCCTATACAATGAGCTATGAGGGACTATTTATAGCAAAGGTTGGGGTGACCCTTGACAATCCTCTTTATGACCATCCAAATACCCTCATGACTCTTCACCTACTCTATGAATGTTACATCCACTCTTGACACTTGACTTTCACTTGACATGGCTCAACATTACAATGCACATGTACCCACGTGAACAATGGCTTGGACAAGCCAAACTAGACATATGTTAGGTCCCTATAATACTAGTGATTCCCCCATTACTATTTTCATTGTATCCCTTATTGTTATTGTTGTGCCCCTATTGTCCCCATATTGTTATTATTGTGTCCCATAGAAGCCCACTATTGTTATTTTTGTTCCCTTATATTATTATTGTTAGGTTAGATTTGGTTATATTGTGACCCCTTAGACTTCTATATATAGAAAGGATATTTTGTCATTTGTATTATCCAAGAATTGTTCATTTGTGTAATGTAAAGGAGGTTTCCCCCTCGAAGAGGCTGGTTTCTAAGTCATTGATCTATCTTTTCTATCTTTTTGTGAGCTGGTTTCAGAACATTTGGTATCAGAGGTTTGGATTCTAGGGTTTTGCTGCTCCAAATAGGTCATCATGGAATTTTAGCTATAGTTTTTTCGCTACGAAGTTTTTGAGGAAAAAAAAAACCATTTGAGAAGAAGTTGGTCTGAACCTTGGGTCCAAATTTTAGATATTTTCTTGCTATATTTTCAGAGTTATGATATGAGGAAGTTAGGGTTTTTGCAAGATCCAGAATTGCATCTCAAAAATGTCATCAGGGAAGTTTCACTATAATTATTTTGCTACGAAGTTTCAGACTCTGAAATTAAAACCCATTTGAGACGAAAGCTTAGTGAAGCTCGGGTTTTAATTTTAGATCTTTTCTCACTATATTTTTGGAGATATGATCTGAGGAAGTTAGGGTTTTTGTAGACTCCCGAATTAGATTCTAAAATGGAGACCTTGGGAAAATCATCATAACTTTCTCTCTAAGCATCATAGCATAAAAAAAATAAAAATAAAATTAATTAAATAAAATAAAATTAATACTCATTTAAATAAATATGCAAATTATTAATTAAATTAATTAGTAGTAAGCCGACCATAAAAATAATAATAATAAAAATCAATAACTATTAATAAGGTGATGAAATTCATTCCCTCTTCTCAAAAACAATCTCATTGCCCTGATGATGGACTCACCAAGTTAGTCCGAAACGTTGGTTTCTAAACTACTCACAAGTTTTCCACAAATTCATTAAAAATCATATTGAAATTTCGTAAGAAGTTATAGAAAGAGGATGGACTTTGGTTTTCTGTGTATCAGCTTCAGGTCCTAAGGTTGAAACAGTGATATGTGGCACTTCGTACAAGTTCACTCTACTGAACCAGTATATAATTAGGTCATTGTGGGAGATTTGACATAACTCTTCCTTGCAAAATCCAATCTTCATCATGCTTATGGGGTTAGAAATAGGACTCATAGGGCTAATAAAGGACACAATTTCAAACCTTGGAGATATGAAATTATATAGTTACAGTCGTTCAAAATCGAGCTCCTACAAAGTGAAAAAAGGTGTGTAGTTTTTTTAAATTTTTGCATAAGTTTGGTTTGAAAAATTATTTTGAACGAATTCAGACGGCATAATGAAGCATTATAATTAGTAATTGATGCCTAGTAGAAATAAAATGGAAACACCTATTAAGCAACCTGGAATCTCTAGCATGACTCACGAATAGGATGAAGAAATGAAACATGATATATCAAAATTACGAGAACAAGTGCAACAAATTTCAGTCGCAAAAAAAGTGACAAAAGCTAAGATGTATGGTTTAAAGAAAGACGTAGAAGCTAATATGTATGGTGTGGATGCTAAGATGGATGGTTTAAGGAAAGGCATAAAAGCTAAGATGAATGATTTGGAAGCTAATATGGATGGTGTGGAAGCTAAGATGGATGGTGTGGAAGCTAAGACGGATGATTTAAAGAAAGGCATGGAAGCTAATATGGAAGATTTGGAAAAAATTATACAAGAAATTCTTACTAATGGTGAAGAAGTAGTAAATGAAACTCATGATGAGAACAAAATAAATGTTAATCATGATTTCATAGACTCTAATGTTGGATAAAAGAACCACCATGTTCCAAAGATCGATATGAGGAAGTTTGATGGCAAGGATCCAGCAACATGGATACTACAGATGGAGAAATTTTTCGATCTCCATAATGTGCAAAACACACAAAATTTATGCATTGAAACTTTATATTTGGAACCAAATCAGTTTGTATGGTATCGATGGCTTTGCTATCCATGGGAGAATATGCATTGAATAGAATAATGCTTTCCATTTCAATGGGTGATGCTGGTGTTGTACTAGGAGTCCAATGGCTACAATCCTTGGGTACAATAGCTTTTAATTTTCAAGAACTTTTCATGAAATTCTTTTGAGAAGGAAAGGAACTTTAATTAAGGGGTATCGCAAGGAAATCGGGAAAGATAATCAGCTCTAACAGAATGACAAATCTTCTAAAGAAAGAACAACAAGGCATAATTGCACAATTATGTTGACTAGAGGTTCCCACATCGAAATCATCCATTTCTCCAGATCTTCAAAAATCCTTGGACAATCATTCCAAGGTATTTGAGACTCCCAAAGGCCTCCCACCTATTCATGATCATGATCATGCTATTAATTTGATTCCATGAAGTGTTCCTCCAAACATCAGGCCTTACATATATCCCTCTTTCTAAAAGAGTGAAACTAAACGTATGGTTCCAGAAATGCTAGAGGGTAGTATAATTCAACCTAATCAAAGTTATTTCTCTGCTCTAGTAGTATTGGTTCACAAGAAGGATGGATCATGGCGCATGTGTCCAGATTATAGGGAGCTCAATAAGCTCACTATTAAAGATAAATTTCCCATTCCTATCTTTGATGAATTGTTAGATGAATTGCATGGATCAATTTACTTCACCAGGTTGGATCTTCATTCAAGATATCATCAAATCAGAATGAAGATTGAAGACATTCCAAAAACGACATTTAGAACTCATGAGGTCATTATGAATTTTTGGTCATGCCTTTTGGCCTTACTAATGCACCTTCTACATTTCAAGGTTTGATGAATTCCATTTTCAAACCCTTCCTTAGAAAATTTGTGTTAGTATTTTTTGACGATATACCAATCTACAGTAAGTATTGGAAGGATCATGTCCAACATGTTGACATGGTGCCCAAACTATTGGAGGAGAAACAATTATATGCAAAAATCTCCAAATGTTTCTTTGGAGTACAAGAGGTGGAATATTTGGGTCATACTGTATCTCATGAAGGTGTTAACGTAGACCCTAGCAAAATTAAAACCATTAAGGAATGGAAAATCCCCACATCCATAAAGCATCTACGAGGATTTCTCGGGTTGAAAAGGTATTATTGCAAGTTTTTTAAGAATTATGGGAAAATAGCATCACCTCTAACAATATTATTGAAGAAAGATGCATTTTCATGGACTTTTGAAGCAACGAAGGCCTTTGAACTTCTTAAAGAGGAAATGTGCGAAGCACCAGTCTTAACTACACTGGACTTCACAAATTTTTTTATTGTGGAATGTGATGCCTCAGGGAATGGAATTATTGTTGTTTTAGTGCAAGAAGAAAGACCCATTGCTTTCGAAATTCATCCAATCAACGGAAAGTATTTACACAGCTATTTATGAGAAGGAAATGTTGGCAATACTACATGCACTTAAGAAATGGTGACCCTACCTAATGGGAAGACACTTCAAGGTAAAAACAGATCATGATAGTCTTAAATACTTTTTAGAACAAAGATTATCTTCAAAAGAGTAGAAGAAATGGGTCATAAAGATGTTGGGTTATGACTTTGAAATCGTCTACAAAAAAGGGAAGCAAAATGTTGTGGCAGATGCACTCTTAAGAAAGGATGAGGATGTGGAAGCATTTCTTTGCGCCATTTCTATTATCCGACTAGATTGGATAAACAAAGCAACATATGAATGGAAGAATGACAAAGAAGTGTGTGCAGTCATTCAAAAGTTACAACAAGATCCTATTACAACTGATACATTTAGCTAGAAAAATGATTTGTTATGGTACAAAGATCGGTTATACCTATGTAAGAATTCCCAACTCAAACAAAATATTCTTAGGGAATTGCACAACTCTCCCTTAGGAGGGCATTCTAGATTTCTAAAAACTTACCATAGGGTTAAGAAGGAATATTTTTGGGATGACCTTAAATTGAATATTCAAAAGTTTGTGGCAGAATGTTTGGTTTGCCAACAAAATAAAGTTGAAACAATTAAGACCCCAGGTCTATTACAAACTTTATCCATTCCACCCCAATGTTGGGAGGAGGTTTCAATGGATTTTATCATAGGTTTACCCAAGTTCGAAGGAAAGAGAGTTATCATGGTGGTAGTTGATAGACTTACCAAGTATGCACACTTTTGTGCATTATCTCATCCATTTAAAGTGAGTACAGTTTCTACTGCATTTATGGAAACAATTCAAAAGCTACATGGAAACCTAAAGATTATTGTAAGTGACAGAGAT